>JAPYZL010106538.1:0-20567 GCA_030522825.1 Platygaster orseoliae
AAAAAGGTTTTTTTTTAAATAAATTTATTCATGACAAATATTTGTAATGAATTTTTTGTTGAATTTGTCCGGATTTTGGTGGCGCACCCTGTAGATTGCTCTAAAAAATTTCTATTATTTTTAATTCGAAGTATCTTTATAAAATCTGCGAAAACATTCTCATATATTAAAAATATTTTAGAAACTTCTTTTTTTAAATACTTTTTGGTATTCGTAAACTTTTCAAAGTGTTTTCTGACACTTTCAAATTTCTAGTATTTTCATGAATCACTATACATTTTTTAGAATTCGATGGTGTAGAATTCGAAGTATTCGATTTATGATAAAACGTTTCTCTTAAAGATTTCTTTCACTTCAAGTATGTCTTTAGTGTTTGTATTAGTAAAATGCAGACAATTTTCTAATATTTTCATGAATTTCTAGAATTCGACGCTCCAGGATTCGGAATTTTTTTCACATTTTTAGCATTTTCGTAGATATACATTTTTTTCTATTATTCATTAGGCTAAAAACATTTTAAAATTTTTATTTTTTATGTTGTTCTAGCCAAACATTTATAGTCGAATTACCGTTTAAGAAAAAATTTTTTTTATATTGAAATTAAAAATAAATTTTCAATGTTGTACAACTTTGAAAACTGTCATGAAACTATTTTCGATAAGTTTCACTCATTTTAGTTTTTGTTAATATGAGTATTTTTATCTTTTATCGCTCATTATAATCAATTTTCGCATTAAATAATCAATAACTTTACAAAATTTTGATTTTTACACTAAGGAATTAAGAAAGTATACTATTCTCTTAAAAATTTGATTATTTATTTGTCGATTCGAAAATAACCAAGTAATAACTCCATATTTGCTCATTACTGATTGACTCGCGATGAACCAAAACTCACATTCGACCACAAATGTCACACCCGTATTTCCCCTTAGGCCGATGCGTCTCTAAATGTACTTTTAAATTTCCCTTAGTCGATATTTTTTTACTACAAATAGGACAGACAAAAGTCTCGCTCGTGTTTTCGATATTCGTCTGCAAAATGCCACTTGAGAAATCAACTTCCTCGAGCTGAGAAACGTATTTCTCACTGAGCGACTTGGTTTTTGGCAAATGAGACCATAGATGCTCGTGCAGGTCAGCCTGCGAAGGAAACTCTTCGACGCAAATCGTACAGTTGTGCGATTCGTGCTCGAATTTTAATATCACATCGTCGCTATTTTTCCCGTCAGTCAATGGCATCTCTGTTTGTGTGATTTTTTCTTCATCGTCAGGAAAGTCTGAAGAATTCTGATCGAACCCATACTCCAAAAACAGCATTGGATCAACCTTGATTTCCAGTTCTTCCATGTTTGGAGCGCATTTTCCTTTTTTGCTTGACTCTTCGGATGTTTCTATCCAATCGTCAAGTGTACTCTGGAGAATTCAAAGTGGAAAAATATTTTTAATATTAAAAAATTCGAGGAAGTATTGTAAAAATGCAGGACATTGAAAATTTCAAGAACTTGAAGTCTGAGTAAATTACTATCAGACTTGGAAATTACGGTATTGTCTTAAAATGAAAAAAAAGCGCAGTTAAATTTGAACCAATTCCAAGTTCTCTTCGAATCATAATTTGAATCACCTTTAATTTTTCCTGAGTCCTCAAAGCCATTGCTGCAAATCGATGAATGCTGTCTAGTCTTTTTATACAAGCTAGACAGACAATTTTCGAAATTTTGTCTTCTGAAGATATCTGAAAATAAAAATTCTATTTGAAATATTTTTTTCAGACAAAAACTTACGACTTTCGATTAGTGGATTTTTCCCAAACAAAAAAAAAACACAAACGTGACTACGATTTCACGCTTTTGCAGTGTAAATTGTTGCAAAAATTGTTGTTATTACTTCGAACATATTATTCATGTGAATTATGAAATAAAAAATTTGCATGGAAAAATCATTTCGAAAAATTCGGATGTCGTTAAATTCTAAACATTGAACAACACGAAAAAAAGGGTTTCAGATCGCTGAATTTTTTCGTCGATAAACATTTGATTTTTATTTTTTAGGTTGTGTTGGTAATCTGTAACACGATGTACCGGCGCGATACAAGGTTTCTGGTAATCAATAAAACGCTGAATTTTCGCCCTTTTACAATTTCCTTTCGAAACTTTATATCATGTAGAAGTAACCCACGAATCACGCTTGAAAGTGGCAATCTAAATTGACATCATCTAATGATAAGTCATGTTCTAAAAGAATAAAATGACGCAATAATTTTGAACTCAAATTTTCGGAATTTGCAACGTAATTTATAACTCTTGGATTTAAAATTTGTAATTTCCAAAGTTCAAAATCAAATTCTATCATGGTATTCATTCAGAATTTATTTGGTTTCATGTTTGACTTAACGAGGTCGAATATTAGATTAAAACTGTCCTGATTTTTTAATTTCTAGTTATTTTATTTGTTGATAAAAAATTTTATCTGTCTGTAACTGTTTTTCTTTCTTTTAAATATTCTTTTCGTGCTTTGAATTCAATTTTCACATTTAGAGTCACACATGTCAAGATTCCCGAATTTCCTAATCTAGATGTAATCGAAATTTGCTAATTCAATCCAAAACAGTGAATATATTTACTGATACAGAATTCCAGATCGAATCACTGAAAATGCGTTGATACATTTTGATATTAGTGAAACTTTACCAAAACTGTAAGTGAATTTCATTTTAAACAGTGAAATACTGTCACTCTTTGACTGAAATTTCACTGATTTAAAAGTGTATATTTTCAAAAAATTTCATCTGAAATTCTATATCAACGGATGTTCACTGTTTCAGATTTAAAAAATAATAAAATATTTCAGATTGAGATTGAAATATTGGATGACTTATTTCCTGGATACATTTATTTCCTTCAAACATTCTTTTATTCTAGTTATCTGATCGCCAATTGACAAATGTCAAATTCTACAAAAAGTTGCTATTTCATAATTTTTTAAATCAATAGGTTTATCAAAATGAAAAACGTCACTGTCTCTAATTGAATATTTTACTAGTTATCGAACAATTCGCATTATGAATTTTACAACTTTAAAAAAGTCCTAGATACAGTAATCTAAATTTGCATTTCAACTATAAAAATCAGGACTTGATAAGTCAAGACTAAAAAACAGTACGAATCTCTCTATATTCTGATACATTGTAGACCTAAACAAATATACCGATTTTCACTATTCCAATCAGTAAAGTATATTCACTGGCTGGAATAGTTCTACAATACGTATCCTTTGACATTTTCATCGAAATTTCACTGTATTTTGAAAGTTACTTGATTCTCAATCCACTGAAATTCAGTGACTTTTCAAATCGTCTAAGTCTACTTCCAGTGTTCTAATCAGTGAACAATATCTACTGGCTGAAAAAGTGATGTATGCACTTACATTTTGAGCAAAATTTTACTTCAGCGTAAGTGACTTAATCTTTAAACCTGTCGTCAGTGAGACAGCCGCTGAAATTCAGTAGGTTTTCGAATTAAATATGTGTTTTTTTTACTGATCTAATCAGTGAACTACAATACTCTTGCTGAATAAGTTCTACATTACGTATCCATTGATACTTTCATCGAAAATTCATTGTATCCTAAAAATGACTTAATTTGAAAATCTTGCCATTTGTGAAATAGCGACTGAAATTCAGTGATTTTCAAATCAAATATGCCTATTTCCACTGTTTCAATCAGTAAATAATATTTACTGGCTCAAAAAGTGATACAAAATATATGCTTTGACATTTTCAGCGAAATTTCATTACACCTTAACTGATTATATCCTCAATTCTGTCATCAGTGAAACAGTTACTGAAATTCAGCGGGTATTCGAATCAAATATATTTTTTTACTGATCTAATCAGTGAACTTTATACACTAGTTGAAGTAGTTCTACACTAAGTATCCTTTGACATTTTTAGCGAAATTTTAGTGTACCCCAAAAGTCAAATAATTGTCACTCCTGCCACCTGTTGAAAAACTACTGAAATTCTATTGATTTTTAATACATTATGCCTGTCTTTAATGTTTCAATTAATGAACAATATTTACTGGTTGAAAAAGTGATACAAAAAGTATGCACTAACAATTTCAGTGAAATTTCACTGAACCTCAAGTGACTCGATCCTTAATCTTGTCATCTGTAAAACAGCCACTGAAATTCAGTGGTTTTACTAATCATGTATGCCTGTTTCCACTGTTATAATCAGTAAAAATATCTAGTCTCTACTGAAAATAAAATTCTCATCTAAGTCTTACTTGAGATCTGTTATTAGGTCTGACATTATTTCTCATATCAGATCCCATTTTCAGAAGGGCTGGTTCAAATGGTGCTAAAAATACTTATTCACTGACATTTTCAGTGAAATTTCATTACTCCCAACTGACTCTATCCTCAATCCTGTCATCAGTAAAACAGCCACTGAAATTCAGTGGGTTTTCGAATCAAATATGTTTTTTTTTTCAATGATCTAATCAGTGAACTGAATCAGTGAATCCTTGAAATTTTCAGTGAAATTTTATTACATTCCCAGTGACTCAATTTTCAAATAAAACATGTCTTTTCTCACTGTTCCCATCAGTGAACAACGTTTAATGGCTGAAAAAGTGATACACGACTTATCCACTGACTTTTTCAGTGAAATTCCACTGCACCCCAAGTGACTCGAACCTCAATCCTGTCACCTGTGAAATACCCACTGAAATTCAGTGAATATTCACTGTTCAATATATTTATTGAATATTCACAATAAATCAAATATGTCTATTTCCACTGTTACAATCAGTGAGCAACATTCAATGACTGAAAAAATAATACACAACTTCTCTACTAACATTTTCAGTGAAATTTCACTGCACCCAAATTGACTCGATTTTCAAATCAAATATGAACATTTTCACTGTTCCAATCAGTGAACAACATCCACTGACTGAAAAAAGAAATACATTATTTATTCACTGAAATTTTCAGTGAAATTTTACTACACCCCAAGTGATTTAATTTTCAAATCAAATATGCTAATTTCCACTGTTCTAATCAGTAAACAACATCCACTGACTGAAACAAGGAACACATAATTTATTCACTGAAATTTTCAGTGAAATGTCACTGCACCCCAAGTGACTCAATTGTCAAATCAAATATGCCAATTTCCACTGCTCCAATCAGTAAACAACATCCAATGCCTGAAAAAGTGATTCATTACCTATCCACTAATTTTTTCAATGAAATTTCACTGCACCCCGAGTGACTCTATCCTCAATCCTGCCACCTGTGAAATACCCACTAATATTCAGTGAATTTTCACTGTTTCACTCAGGCTCAAATAGTGCTACTCTATGTATCCACTGACATTTTCAGCGAAATTTCACTGCACCCCAAAAAACTTGAGCCTCAATCCTGCCACCTGTGAAATACCCACTGAAATTCAGTGAATTTTCACTGTTTCGCGAAATGGAGATACGTTCAAAATGGGGTTGGGATCAGCTTACCGAAATGTGAAGATATTTGCGAATGTGCGCCTCCAACTCATGCATCCTGCCCTCCTCTGCGAAAATGTGCACGCCACCGCAAATAGCGACGTCACTCGCGCATATTCGGCACTGCTCTTCGCCACGCTCGACGTCACAAATCGCCGAGCCCATTTTTCAGGGATGAAATGAAAAAAAAATCACACCCCAAAGATTTATCTCGTTTCAAGCCCCGGAGAATTCGCATCCCCGCGCTCTGGTCCAGCGACACATTTTCGCGTCGCGCGACTAGCTTGATTGTTCTAACGATCTTTTTTTACTTATGACCTCCGGGATTGGTGAGATTACTCTGGCACCGCCGACGCTTTAAAAACTACGTCGGCGCCGGGCGTCACCCCCCAAAACGAGTGCTCAATACAAAATATATAATAGCATTCGTCGATTTGCAAAAATATTTGTGTAGCTGCGAGTGCAAGTATGCGAGCACAAATGAATACATTTGTAAATGCGAAAAATTCCATTGTTATCCGACTGGGTCATTTTTTCCCAGACATTTTTCGTTCATAAAAAAAACGAGTTCCTCGAATCAATTAATTAATTTTACAGTAATTGTTTTCTATTCGATGTTTGCGTTTTGAACATTGAGTAAGGACATGGAAAAAGCAATTTTTAGTGAGGGAGATAGGCTTTGGAGAGTCGTTGATTTCGTGATATACTTGATTTGGGAAAAATTCATTTATTGTATTAAATTTCCCGCTCAGATTAATTTGCGTGCGCATCTACTCTCGTTCAGACTCTTTCATTTCATCTCTTTTTCGTCCGTAGAAAGTAGCTTAGCACTATATTTACACCGACGAGCGGCCTCCCCCTCGCATCGTGCCGCTGCAACGTCCCCATTTAAAGAAAATCAATACGCAATAATTAGCAATTAAAGCGAAATTTTTCGTTGAACAACGCGTGATTTTTCCGTTGCTGATCGAAAAGGGAAAAATCACAATAGGCTGCATTTATTTGTTTGATTGCATAAATTATGATTATTATACTTTGATTGCAAATGATTGTGCTATAATTGCATGACTTGGTATATTTAATACAAAAATATCTTAAAAAGAGCAACTTATTAGCATCCATCGTAAAAATTTGTACTGATGTTAAACTTTTGGTATAAAAAACATTTCGGTTTTCGTAAAATTATTATCATAGTTGAAGTATTTTTTGAAAATATTTGCACTACTTAATTGAGCGAAAATTCTTTTATTATCCAAACGAGACTGAAAATTCTATTCTAGATTTTCGTTTGTATAGACCAAATAACTAGTCGCTAAATAGTGGAACTTATTTGATAAAAAATTTTACTGACACATAAATTGTTTAAGCTCGTCGAATAAAAGCGTTGTTTAAATGTATAAATAAACTATGATCATGCTTCTGATGAAACAATAATTTTCAGTATTTGGCAATGTATATTCGCTTTGAGTCTAGAGTTAGTTTTTTTTTTATTGATTGATAAGTGAAATTTAAACTATCTCACTTAATTTTTTTGGACAGTGAAACTTCTTCTACTTTGAAATAATGAAGTTTCGCACTTTTTCAGATTTTGAGAGTAAGTTTCTTGAAAATCAATATTTACTAATTCTTTCAGGGAAATACCACTAAATTGAAGATACTAGTAGCTAGATCCTCATTAATTATCGGATTCTAATTAAAGTGGAAAAATCATGATGTTACATATTTGATGATCTGATAGTAAAAATCATAGTATTTGATTTGATGTTCTAAAATTCACGTTTCCTTAGATTTTTAGTATTTTAAATCTTTGTTTGCGTTCGCGTATTTTCATGAATAAATAGAATTTCTAATTTCCATACATTTCTATACATGTTTTTCAAAACTTGATACTTAAGGATTCAAAGTTTCGTGAATCTTAAATATTCGTTCAGATTTTTCAAAAATTAGTTTTTTCGTAGAATGATATTACTTACGCTTATTAGTATTTTTTCCAGTATTTGATGGTTCGTAAAATTTTCTGAAATGTTTTAGAATTTCTCTGTAGATTAGCAGAATTTGATGTTCCAGGGTTCAAGGTTTTTGAGATTTTTTAAATTCTATTTAGCAGCCATTCATTTTCTCTTTATTAATAATCACTAAGTACAAACAATTGTTCAAATTTTTTTTTACGTGATTCTATCTACACGAGATCCGTTACTAATTTCGCGTCTCGCAAACCCGTCGAAATTTCATGACTGATCTGACTGAATCACTGAATGCAACTTATTCCAACTTATGCAACTGAATGGGACCGCAGCAACGATGGGGCGAGAATTCTAGAATTACAAAAAATATTTCCGGTAAAATCTATGTAGATATTATTTTTTTAAAAATCCATAAAAGTACCAAAAATTTGTATATTGTTAAACCCTAAAATTTGAAAATTCATATGGAATTTGAAATTTTCATATAGAAATCTATCGAAAAATAACAGAATCTTTCGAATCGTGTTTATACTGAAGAAATAGAAAGAATATTGAAAGTATTGGAAACGAAAAAAAAATAAATAAATAAATAAAACTATTCAAAAGTTTATCTGAAAACCATTAATATCTGGTTCAATGATTATTGGGTCGAAAATTATAATGAAAAATTTGACTACCAATATCGGTAGTAGTAGCCCTGATTAATATATTCCTCAAGGGATTTTTTTTTTTTTTTTGTTAGCTCGATAAAGTTTGTTTTAAACAATTATAGTTAATAGTTCTGAAATAACCAATTTTAACGCTTTTTTGAAATAAAAAAAAAATAATTTTTTTGTCATGTCACAGAATTCATTTTCCACATTAATTTCTCCAAGAAATTGAAAGTTGCCAAAATGAAAATGACTGATTTTGATTTCCCTACCGTAAAAAATGAATTATTAACCCTTCGCACCGCAGGAATCGCTGAGCGTTTTTTTTCCAGGTTTTTGAGCTCCTAGCTAGTCTATTCATTTTCTTCGATGGTAATCTCTAATTTTTTTTCCAATCCAATACACTAAATGAGTAATTTTGAACACAAAAAACTACGAGTATTCAACAAGAATGAGTTTTGAATATGGGAAATAAAAATAAACAGAATTTTTTTCGAATTGTTTTTCTATTAGGAAGAACAAAGTACTGTATTTAAAAAATGTTGATTTGCATATATCAATATAGTTATCTCAAAATCAATTAATTTTGTCATCTTCAAAAGATGAACCTTCAGAAGAAAATGAACAGACTAGGATATCAAAAACCTGGAGGGAAAAAAACGCTCATGAATATTCCTGCGGTGCGAAGGGTCAATAAATTTGTCAAGAGAATTAAATCAGTAATTTTCTTTTTTTTTTCATTTTCATTTTTGCAACTTACGATTTTTCGGACAAAATAATGTGAAAAATTAATTCTGCGACATGAAAATATAATATTCTTATTTTGATTTCAACAAAGCGCTAAAATTTTCGATTTCAGAATTATTAACTATAATTGTTTAAAACAAGCTTAATCGAGCTGAGAAAAAAAAATCCCTTCAGAATATATTAATCAGGGCTATTACTATTAATGATGGGAGTCGAATTTTTGATTATTTTTTCAGTGTCGCAGTGTCATTTGAAAATTATTCAAAACAGACGAATAATATATATAAACACAGTGATCGCAATCAGATAATTCAAAAATATTTAATTTTCCAAGTTGTTCAAAAATTGTAAAGTATTCATGGCAAGGATCTAACAATAAGTTCGAATCCGGTCGCGGAAGCAAGTTTTTTTCTTAGTATGTATCTTGACCATATACGCTCAAAATTGACCATCATTTCAAACGCTCAATCGTGAGCGTTACGCTGAACTTGACCGTATTCGCTCAAACTTGAGCATTTGAAATGATGGTCAACTTTGAGCGTATACGCTCAATAATTGAGAGTTTTTTTTCATAATGGAACATTAAGCGTGTACTTCCAATTTTTCAGCGTTTATATTTATTGTTCAGCGTAGATGCTCGACGTTGAGCATCAACACTGAATAGTTGAGCGTGTACTTCCAACTGTTCAGCGTTCATGTTCAACGTTTAGCGTATATGCTCAACGTGGAGCATCAACGCTAAATAGTTGAGCGTGTACTCCCAACTGTTCAGCGTTTATGTTCAAGGTTCAGCGTAGATGCTCGACGATGAGCATATATGTGACTTGGAATCAGAAAATAGGGTTTGAGGGGAAAATCCGTAAGGCCTATATTTACCCAAAGCGTAAAGGTAATATGAGCTTTACTGCTTTTCCTCTCAAACCCTATTTCCTGATTCTAAGTCACATACGCTGAATGTTAAGAGTAAACGCTCGATATTATTGAACATATATTCTGAAAATTCAGCATATATATATTCTCAGAGTTGGGCGTATGTATACTCTCAATAATTCGGAGTTTTTTCATAAGGGTTAAAACACGTTATTTTCCATGAATAACTAAATTACGAAATTGAAAAATGCGCCACAGTAATTACATAAGTCGAAAATTCTGAAACTCTATAAATCACACAATTGGAACTATGAAGTCAAAGATAAGAATTTTTTTTCACCTGTGCTTTTGGACCAACTTATAAGCATCCATCCATAATTTTCATTTTAATGCACATATTTTGCGAATACTTACTTAAATAAAGCGTTATTATCCATTATTTTATTATACATGCATGAGAACAACTTCAAAGTTTCAATTTTTACTTAATTATATTGTGATGAAATATAAATTTGTGCGAAATTTCTACTTCCTAAACTCTCTAGAAGTCAAAACCTGCTGCGGTCCTAGAAATTTCAAATTATAGAATTTTACTAGTGCAGCAAACAAATATTTTTTAAACACAAATCTATACAGATAGAAGTTTATAACTCCCAAAATGGAAAAACACTTGTAAGCCTTTCAAAAAAATTTTTAACACTAAAGTAATATGCAGTCAAAATATTATATCAATCATTTTATTCACGTATTTTCATCATTTTATCATACATGTGTCAAATGAATTTCATTTTATTTTAATTCAATTAACACGTCCAACTTTTACTTCAGTTTTTATAAACTAAGGGGAAGCCTTCTTTGGGTGGTTGGAGCCAGTTATTTTTCGCGTAATGAGTGTGTTTTGTTTCGATAATATGAAATGTGTACGCGTGCCTTGATTGCTTGCTTTTGTTGGCGTTGGAGAAATGAACAACTTGACCGTGCAAAAGAATGCATGCACCTTTCGATACCGGAACCGGCCGAAAGGTGCTCATTGAATATGTCGGTTCCGGATTGTCGTAAATGAGTAATTGATCGGAACTGGCGTCCTTATTTCGCACAAATCTCCGGTGAACTCCGCTTTGGTGAGATTGTGGAGCGACCCATAGGCAACCATTTTCTGGACTCGCGTTATCCAGAGCGATCCAGAATGCCACCACATTCATGGGGTCGGTATAAAGATATGTGGCGTCTTGGTGAGTTCCCACTGAAATTTTAGCATTATTTTTTCTGTCATCCACGAGTTATAACTTACAATTATTTAATATAAATCGAGTCCAATGTTCTGTTTCTTTCTTTTTTCTATTTAAGAATCTTTTACGTTCTCTCAGAGTCAATATCAAGTAATTAAGAAGAAATAAACTTCCGTTAAGTCATTTTTTTATATGTAGGCAGAGGTTCTGGGGGTTCAATCCCCTCCCAAAATTCAACTATAATTAATTATTATTTCATGTAAAAATTAAAAAAAAATTATGATAATGAAAAATACATATACAAATTTAAAAACATGAACCATGAAAAAAGTAATTATTACCAAAATAAATAGAAATAGTATCAAAAATGTTCTTACTGAAATCTTAAGAGATAATCTAATCAAAGTTAAACGATATTCAGAATTCTTAATTTTGCTAACTCGAGATTCAAAATAATCCTAGTTTCAGGAAAATTAGTCTGGAACAAAATTGTACCTATAAATGTTTGGCTAGAATAACGTAGAAAAAAAATTTCAACAATTGTTTCTACTCAGTGATGAAAAAAGAGAAAAAGGAAAGTTGCTAAGTGAAATTTGAAAAATCTAAATTTTGTATTTCTCTAGATTTTTAGATTCTATAAAACTTTGAACCCTGAAACATCGAATTCTGAAAATCTACGGAGAAATTCAAAAAAGTTTCAGAAAACTTCGAATCTTACAAATACTGAAAAAAATACTAATAAGTGTAAAAGTAATAGAATTCTATGAAGAACTATTTTTTGATAATCTGAAAGAATACCCAGTCAAGATTTACGAAACTTTGAATTCAAAAACATCAAACTCTAAAAAACGTAAATAGAAATCCGAAGATATTAGAAATTCTATGATATCATGAAAATACTTCAAAGACAAAAAAACCTATAAAATGCTAAAAGTCTATGGAAACTTGAATTCTAGAACATGGAATCCTAGAAATCTTTTTAGCGATCTTGAAAAATACAAGAAATATATAAATATACTGCAAAATTCTTCAATATCTCATAAATAATTAACCGAAAATGCGTCACATATTATAAAACTATTAATATTGAAAAACTGTCTTGATTTGAAGCTTTCGAATTTATCAAACTTTCAATTCTAAAGTATATAATTTTATAAATTTATACAGAAAATCATATATTAATACTAGGTAATTTTTTAAATTGTATAAACGCCCCCCCCCCCAAAAAAAAGAGAGAATTATACTGAAAATCTATATAAAAAAGGTACTTTATTAGGAAAATTGATTAATATAATTATAATCGTTGACGTTTTCAAAACTATAGTATTATTAAATCCAATGAATCTATAAAGCGATCTATAGAAATACTATAAATCTTCAAAAATACTAAGAAATACGAAAATTCTAATAATTTACGAATTATCTCTTCTATGAAGTAGTAATTTTATCGAAAGTATGAAAAAATATTAAAATTTTTTATAAACATTATTCCTAGAACATTAAATTCTAGAAAGCAATTTAGAAATCTATTTTACTACAGTATTACTAGAAGGTAGGTATATAAATATACTGAAGAACTAACATGACAAACATCAAAATTATTATTGAAAAAAATCTAAATTTCCGTGACTTGAAAAATCGAATTTCATTATATTGAATAAAATGTGCGACTTAGGACTCCAAAAGATGTGTAAATTCGAAATCCCGAAGGAAATACATATTTTTTTCGAAAAACCCCTACCGAAAATTTTTTCTGCCTACACCTCTGAATAACATTATAATTATTATGCTTTATTTATGTACATATAATTATATTATATTACATTATTTTATTATAATAGTATAGATATAATAACATATTAATATACATATTATTATTACTATTGTATTATGTAAATATATTTTAATGCTACATAATTTTTATGAAAAAGTTTTTTTTTTCAATTTCTCACCAGCGGACCCTGTTCCAGGATTTTTGTAAATGTACATAGATTGACAAACCGCAGGCTCTTGAAGCGTCAATTCTAAACAAACGTCTTTCACTCGATCGTCGAACGTATATTTCTTGAAAACAGGATTTAGCCAATGTAATGCGTGGCCAACCTACAATATTGTTATTGTCAGAGAATACGTTAATTTTATGAGCTGAAATAATTCTTAATTTTTGTTTTATATACTTTATTCAAGGCGACACGAGGGTGAACTTTCAAGTTTCCATCTTCGTCCAAAGCTTCCTCTTCAAAAAAGGGACTGATTTTCAAAGCACTCTCGAGAAAGTATTTTTCTTTGTTCTAAAAGTTATGCAGCAGGTAAAATAATGTTAATTGTTGAAAATCACAACTAGAAACATTTTGAGTTGTAATCATTGAACTTAAACTCAATCGATGATTTTTTGAATACTTAACATTACAAAACTGAATAAAAATTATTAATAATTTAATCGAATCTCAAGATACATAAGTTGTAAATAATTACAGACATATATGTATTTTTAAAATTTTATTCATGGCATCGACCGAAAATCGAAATTAATTCGTACTTGCTGAGAATTAGCAGTGTTGAATATTTTTCTTTCTTTTTCAGGAGGCAAATTCGTAGTGAAATTTTCGCCGCAATTCTTCATTTCTTCAACTTCGTCTGCGGTGAAAAAGTTTTGGAGAACGACGTAGCCATTTTTTTGGAGCTGTTGGGAAATTTATTTTGTCCAGTCATCGATAAATCCATATATATGTAAATGATGAGATAATAACTGCAGTGTTTTTCAGCGGCAAAATTTTATCAACATGCTAATTAAAGAATGATTTGCGTGGAACTGGTGAAAAATATGACTTTCAAGTTCATTCATCCCGTGATAATTGATGCTAATTATTGGAATTCATCTGTTACACGTTCACTTATACCAACATTACTCGTATTAACAATTGAAATTAAGTGACTTGGAAATTAACTTATTGGAATAAATGTATTAAGATATGAAAGAGAATTAAAAATTAATTGGCAGTTTGTTATTGCTACTGTTGCTATATTAGTAATTTGCCTAATCAATTTTTGGTGTGATTTTAAGGACTATGCAGATAATGTTTGATTGAGAAAAGTAATAACGTTTTTGAAGATGAGTAATTTGGCTCATTTTTGTAAAAATGTGGTTTTTTTATTCAAATTTGTGGTTTTTCATCATTATGAGGAATACAAAAGAGCGTTGAATAATTTTCAGGAATATTCTGGTGTTTTTAAAAAACTCAAAAACTCAGTTTAGAGACTAATTTATTTCATTTAAAAAAAATTGAGTTTCTGATGTTGTTTTATTTTTTATTATAAAAATTTGCATCGTGTTCCTGGACTATTTTTCAAGCCATTTTTCGATAATTGGAATGATTGCACTATTTTTATGGTTGATTACTTTGAATTTAAAATGTTTGTGCATAAATTTTGGAAATTCTGATCAATTTCCAAAGATTTTCTGGGATGATAATTTAATTGAATCTAAAATTTATTTCAATGAGAAGTAATTGGAAAACTTTTCTCACGTTTACATTTTGATTTGAGATTTTTTATGGAATAACCATCAATATAAAAAAAATTTTCATAAAAACCAAAGTTTACTTCTGGATCTTATAATAGTAATAAAAAAAACAATTTTTAAGAAATTCAAATGTAAGTTTTACTATTTTTTCGAACAGTTTATCCAAACTGCAGTTTAAAGTTTTTTATAAATTCTAATCTTCTTCAAATCTTACGCAAAACTTCATATCTCATTTTTGCAGTTTTTTGAGAGTTCTTGGAATTCAAAAAAGTTTGACAATTACTCAAAACTATCTCATATTTTTCAACAATCATACAAAATCACAAATATTCTTCATAACAATTTTTTGTTCTCTAAATACTTTCTGATTCTGCATTTGTTTAGTAGCCTGAAAAATTAGAAAAAAGAAAAATATTTCTAAAAACTTAAAGTAAATTCGAAACTTTTTTTTCTATCCTAGTTGTTGATTTCTTTACAGTTTCTAAGAAAATCGAACGAGCTACCAATATATACAATTTCCAAAACATTGCTTGCATGTTTTAGTATTTTTTTCAATTTTCAAGATTTGCATGAGTTTGGAAAAGTTTTTATGGATATTTTTTCAAGAAAAAATTATCGAAAAATGTAGTGTACTCATCATTTTCAAGTATGAAATTCGATTCAAGAAAATTAGTCAAGTATTTTATATTTCAAGTCTGAGAATTTCAGAAAATCTTGAATATTGTAACACTTTCTACGATCTTTTTCCTTTTTTAAAACAAACTTTCAATATTTTTTGAATCAAACTATAAGAATCAACAGTAACATATAAAATCCCTAGTAACTGTGGTTTTTATAAAAAATCGCCAAATCTTTATAAAAGCTTCATACAAATGTTCAATTTTTATAAAAAATGTTATTTTTAAAAAACAAAGTTGATAAAAGTTTTACGAAAATACAATTTTTTAAAAAATGTTTTCATAAAAATCGATATTTTTCATAAGAACAGTTTTATAAAACTAACATTTTTTTATAAAGTTTTTATAAAATTAGTTTATAAAAAACAGACTTTTTTTATGAAGATTTTTATAAAAATCACAGTTACGAAGGATTTTAATTAATAATCTTCCTTTCACTATAAAAAAAATTTAAACAATCTTCCTTTTATCTTCAGAATCAAGCGAAAAATTCTCTAAAAATTTCATTACCACAAATCATCTAAATTTCGTACAGAGTCAACTGATGTTTCATTCAGCCGAAAATTTGTTCAGACTCAAATTTAGTCAAATTTTGGGTGGGTATCTATTGTGCATAAATATTTTGTGCATATTATAATTGTTTACATTAATAAAAATTAATATCTTTGTTTAAAATTATATCAAATTGTAATAAGCAACCTAAAATCGACGAATGCTTCTTAAGAATGCAAGTATTGATAATAATTATATAATGATCATTTATTCATAATTATAAGATAAGTAATTAAAAAATACTTGTGAATAATGTTAATACTTGCTTGTGTTGCTGATCTGTACCTCTATTTTGATATTTATAAAAACATTATACAAATTTTTATAAGATCGACTTTATAAAATCTGATAAGAAAAACTTTTTTCAAATAGTAATTTTATAAAAACCTTATAAGAAAAGTTGTTCTTGGAAAATTCTATTTTCTGTAGGAATTTTTAGAGAATGATTTTTTCATAAAAATTTTTTTCTGTATAAAATTTATGCGAAAATTTGTTAAATAAGAAATTTTTCTATTCAAACAGTTTTTCCGAAAAAAGTCTTTCTAAATTTTTATGGTTATTTGTATTTTTTAACTTTAGTTGATGGCTATATTTTTAGAGTTGCGTTTATTCTTCGTTTTCTATGTTAATATTCTTTTAATACGGTCTTTTTATTAAGATTTTGTGAAATATTTTATATTGAAATATGTAATATATAATAATATTTCATATGATTCATTTGTGATAAGATTTTGAAATTTTTTATGAAAGTGTAACTGGATTTTATAAGGTTTTATAAATAATAATAATAATAATAATAATAATAATAATAATAATAATAATAATAATAATAATAATAATAATAATAATAATAATAATAATAATAATAAACTGAGTTTTAAAATATTTTTCTAATTTTCATGATGAAAAATTTTTTTATAAGAACTTCATATGGTCGACTTTTTAAAAAACGGAATTCTTAGAAAAAATTTCTGATTCTTCTAAGAATTTAGCCATTTTTTATAAAAACCAAAACACTGATTATGCAATTCAGATTTTTCATCGATTGTTACAATTATTTTCTTGTAAACATGAAGGACAAGCTATAATTTCAATTTGCACAAAAAATTATACACTATCGACCGCTGCACGAAAATCTGCATTTACAATAAATTTATACAAAAAGTCTAGAACGCATAAAAAATTAATGCACAATAGATACCATCACCATTTATAAAATTATTGAAATCCGACCCTGGAAAAGTTGTTATTAAAATTTTTGTAAAGCAATGACTTTCATGAAATGTTTGTTTGTTACATTAAAAAATTACATATAACCTATCGAAAAACAAATGAGGTTCTTGATGATTACTCACTTTTTCACGAATATCTTCTGAAGTTTCCATTTCTTCGATACACTTCGACATTTGGGTTCACAATGATACTTCTCTTTGACTTTTCACAGTGTATACCCCAAAGGTTTCGCAAAAGTTCATGTAAGATAATAGGCGACACTATCACCGACTCATTGCTCTTATACTTAGTCGTTAAAAAGATCGATCGACGCCAAAAAATAAAGTTCACACATCGAAACGCGAGCAGTGCGTGTGTAAATGATCTAAATCAGCCACTCTGAGCAACGAGTCAGTCGGGAAAACAGTCTGCTGATACTTATTACGTAAACTTTGGGCACTGAAATATTTTACAATGCTTCTTTCTAGAGGATTTCAAGAAAAATTTTTAGCAAAAAAATTTTAGGGCTATTGTAGAACTAGTGCTAAAGTTTTTTAGGATTCCAAGAAACTCAAAAAAAAATTTTTTTTCATGCAAAGCAATAATGCAAATAATGCAAAAGAAGAGTAGTAATTTGGAAAATAGTTAAAAGGGGATAATGAAGTTCATTTTAATATATTTTATTATTTAAAATTATTGAACTATTTAAAATACTAGTCTAACGATTTCCTGTTAAAATTTTGAACACACTAAGGGCAGATTTTTCAAGCTGTGGAGAGAACATAACTCAAAACTTTTATTCAAACTGCAAATGGAATTGTATTTCCTTAATCATACACATCACACATCATTTTTACGTATTATTTTATCATTCCCTATACAAACATACATCTATTATACATAATCATATTTTAAACAATTTACCAACTTATTTATTTTCACAAAAAATGTTTGACCGTTTTATCAGTTCAGACATGAGATTCTTTACAAAATTATTCATGAAAAAGTGATTTGTACCAGACAATCACGATTAAAAAATATTAACTTCCGAAAAATAAAGTTATATGAATCAAAATACAAAAAATCGTTAAAATGAAAATCTAAGTGAAATGTTATTTTTAAGAGAAAATGACTTTTTTTTGTCAAAATTTAATATTGATTTGTCATTTGTAAAAGGCTGAAAATGTTGATTTGAATGCTTAAAAAAATTAGTAATATTTGTACAGGAAAAAGGATCATTTTTGATCTAACAAAGATAAGTAGAACAAATGCCTGATGGTAGGTCTTCCATGTGGACATTGCCAAGGTTCCTTCATCTCCGCCATATGAGTGACGAGGCGATGCATATCAGTGGTGTTGAGAGCCGTTCCTATCATAACTGCACTGCGACATGCCCTCGAAGCCAGCATTTGTCGAACCCTGCTTGGCCTTGGAGTTGTGGAAAAACTACCCATTCCTCCTTCTTGGATCATGAATATCAATTCCTCGATGTCTTCTTGACTGAATTGCCAATTTCCACTTACTGGCATTCCCGTCAATTGAACCTTCTTCCCAGTTTCTTCTGTAACATCAATCATTATCCTCAAATCAGAATTCTATCAATTTCTTTATTCGAATAAATAAAATGATTCCAGGTCAATTTTCCGAATGATCATTTTTTCTAAATGATACAATTTTCTGAATATAAAATTTCCGAATCCAACTTTCCGGAACCCGAAATTCCGGAAGTATTTATTTGACGTACTAATTATTATATTAGTTATAATAATATTTATAAAAAAACATAAAATAAGTCGATATTTTTATACACATAAATAATAATTATAAACATACTTGATAAATAAATATATTTAAATTATATATACAAAGCATTAAATAATAAATTTTCAAGCCTTTTTTCTTATTTTTCAAATTAGTGTTAATAACGAATTAAAATAACGTAGATCACATACAAAATTTATGACGATTTTCATGATGATTATTTTACAGAAAATTTGTCTTTTAATTTATTTTATTTATAGTTTATTGCTTTCGAAAAAATTAAAATGTTATATTTTATGATTTTTCGATTTGATGATTTTTCGATAAAAATTTTTTAAAATAAAAATACTACAGTTAAAAACGACGAATTTGTATAAATACACAAAATTTACTACATTTTTGAAAAGTTAATATTTTGTTATAAAGATAATCATAAATTTGACAATTTATGGTTGAAAAAATTAATCGCGAAATATGTAAATGGTAGAAAAATAAAACTACGAAGTCAATGAATGTTTACGTAAAGAAATAGTGACGAAAACTTAAAAAAAAAATTACTCCTCAATGATATTGGCAAAACGAATCAATTAATCCGAACCTAAAAACTCATGAATTTTTTTTGACAATTTTTCATAATTTTATCGAATTCGTTACAAAATAAAAGTCAAGAACAAAGACAAGAAATTAAAAAAATTTTGTTAAATTATTTTGCATAGAATTAATTAAATAATAATGGACATTTCTTCGTCAGAAATATTTGTGATTTTGATATTTTGGATATGAAATTGTGAATATAAAATGCATAAAAAAACAAATTGACTGCAATTATTATAAATTTGTATTTTAAATTCATTAAATATATATGAGATTTTTTTATTGAATATACTGCAAAACATGATAGTTAAGAAAAAAAAGACATTAGTATCTGATATTTATTGAACTAATGAAAAATACAAATTTTTGATTCAGAATGATTGGTGGTCTCGATATTTTTGATTAGGAATTTTTGAAGTTGTAAGTTTTTTCGTTATCAGAATAAATGTTAAATTTCCATCAATAAATCCAATTAGCTGTAATTTAAGGCTGTTAAAATAAATTGGTAAAAATATAACTTTTTATCGTAATTATATTTTGTATTTAAATTTTACAAAAGTACAATTTCGCTTAATTTACTAAGAAAATGGAACAAAAAAGATTCTGTATTAAAATTTTGTAGTTTAGATATTCAATTTTCAAAATTATTCGATTGATATCATTGAAGACAATGATGAATGAAGAAGATAAATTTGTGTTGACTTATTAAAAATTTATGACTTATTAAAAACTTATTAAAAACTGTCATAATTCCGATTTTAACGTAAATCATCCAAAATATGAAAATCATAAGTTTTCCTGATTCTAGAATTTTATTTATCATTATTTAAAGTTTTTACTATTTATTTAAATTTGTTTACGTTTTTCTATATATATTTTTATATAATTTATTTATATATGAAAATTATATACATACCTAAATATAATTAATAATAATAAATAATAATAACTTAATAAATAGTATGAAATATATACAATTTTATTAAATAATAAAAATAAATATTATTTCTGATATGTATTATTATATATTATATATTTTTATTTATTACGAATTCGATCAAGGAAATTGTACTTAATAATAAATGAAATATAATTAAAAATAATCGATTTATATGAATAAGTTAATATCAGGTTGTAGGAAAAGTTCGTAGAAAAAAAATTCGAAGTTTCTTTTCTTTTATAGAATATTCTCGAAACTTGAAAATATGTGATCATGTTCTAGAACATTCTCGGTCCTTTTACACTAGACCTATAAATATGCGTTCACACATTTTTTCT
>JAPYZL010106547.1:0-13789 GCA_030522825.1 Platygaster orseoliae
TAAGTGTTTTTTATAACTTTATTTCGAAGAGACAACTTGACCTTCCCTATCGTCTCTCTCTGTTTACAACTCCAAAATTCTCGTCTCTTGTGTGTCCAGAGGTCCCTCGGGGATGGCCCACAATGCTTGATGCATTCACAGTAGACCCATCAGCTCACGCATATTTCAATGATTAGTACGGTTGAATAAACGTAGAAAAGGAAAGAGCGAGCGATAGATCTTTTATATGCTTCTAGGCGAGAAACTTTAAATGCGTTTTTCTCGAAAAGGTGTTTTGGTCCATAGGTGGGTTTTAACAGATTGGGTCACATATATTATTTATTTATCATTATATTTATTATAAAAATAAGATATTACATACTATTTTTTTGATTGATTTTACAACTAATATTGATAGGGAATGTTTTTTCATTTATTACTAATAAATGCTGTAATTTATTGTTACTTTCTTATTATAATTGATTTAAAATTATTTTTTATTAAACTGATGCTATTTGAAAAATATATAACAAATATTTAATTAATATATTATGGATATTTATTATTATTGCTGAAAATTCATAGTTTGAATAATATAATAATAATATTATTAAATATTCACAATTCTACGTATAAAATAACAACATCATAAATAATATAATAATTTCACTAATATGAACTTCAATTTTTAATGTCTCTGATAGTTATATTTAAAGTATATTTTTCAATTATATTTATTATAAAAATAAGAATGTATTACATAATAATGATTTCATTAATATTATTAATAAACAATGTTTTTTAGTTCATCGAAATTCAATATTCTAATTTATTGTTATAATATTTGTGATTCATTTTTATATTATTTACAATGCTGAATTTCACTCGACTTAAAATTAGCATGAAGAATATTTTTGATTAAATTATTGAACTGATATTATTATTTATATGAATATTTATTGATAATCATTGCAAATAATTCATAGTGGTAATAGTTGAATATTTAATTAAAACATTATGAATATTTAATAATTATTATTTCTTAAAATTCATAGTTTCAATAATATAATAATAATATTAAATATTTACAGTTCAATGTATAAAATAACGACATCATAAATAATACAATGATATCACTAATAAGAACTTCAATTTTCGATTTCTCTGAAGGTTGTATTTAAGGCATTTTTTTCAATTATATTCAGGGCCGGATTAACCAATAGGCGGAATGGGCAGTTACCTGGGGCCCCCAAAAAATGAAAAAATTTTTTCCTTGTGTGACAAATCTCCAAAAAAAAGGTCACCAATTTCCAAAAACTCTGGCACTGATAACCCACCCCCAAAAAAAAAGGCCCCCGTATTGATAGTTGCCTAGGGCCCCGTTGAGGGTTAATCCGGCCCTGATTATATTTATTGTAAAAATAAAAATATACTACATAATAATGTTTTCGTTTATAACATTAATAAGCAATGTTTTTTTGGTCATCAAAATTCAATATTCTAATTTATTCTTCAAATATTTGTGATTAATTTTTATATAATTTGCAATGCTTAATTTCACTTGACTTAAAATTAGCATGAAGAATGTTTTTGACTAAATTATTGGACTGATATTATTATTTATTTGAATATATATTGATAATCATTGCGAATAATTCATAGTGGTAATAATATAATGATATTATTAATAATGCAATGTAAATATCACCAATATCAATGTGTTAATATATAAAATATAAATTGCGATTTCAATGACTTTCGCATTCAAGACATTTTTTATAATTATATTTATTATAAAAATAATAATAATACATTTGGTACATCGTAATGAGTAATTGATGTTTTTACTTATAAATACAATAATTAGCAATTTATTAATAAATACAAACAAAATAATCACTGTAATATATTTTTGTTGAATTTGTTATTGTTTAATAATTTGTTATTATTATTTTATAGGAGTGTGCAGGATCTTGATTTTTCAGGATTTCCCGAAATTTCCGGGATTTTCCGAAATTTCTGAGATTTTTCGAATTTTTCGGAATTTCCCGGATTTTTTGAAATTCTTGAATAACAATTTATATAATAAAATTTAGCGTTTTTCAACTTTTTTAAGACTGCTGAATTTTTGGGATTCCTAAATTTTTCCAAAAGTTCTTTCCCCAAAAATGCTTTAATTTTTGGTTACATTAACCAAAAATTTGGTTAATGTAACCAAATTTTAACCCTGGTCTTTTCGATAACTTCAATGGAATTTGAAAAAATTCTGAAATAAATTCTCAATTCGTATTTATTAATTTTTCAGTTAAAATATTTATCTGATAATGTAATAAAATAATGATAATACCTGAATAATGTCCACTGATTATCTCTAAAAATAATTCTTATTAATATTCATATAGCATTATTCATATTAAATATTCATAAAAATATATAACATATAAAATCGTATCAATATTATTAATAATACACAATTGATATCATTAATATCAATGTGTTAGTACATAAAATTAGATGCATAGTTTTACTAATTTTGTTAGTTACGGTATATCTCTAAAATTGTTTTTTAGGATTAGTTTAGATATTAATCTGACAATGTAATAAAAAAATGTTAATATCTGGATAATATTCATTGATTATCTCTAAAAATAATTCTTAACAATATTGATATAACATTATTTATATTCAATAATAATAATAATATACAACATATAAAATCATATAAATATTCAATATTATAAATAATGCACGATTAGTACCATTAATTTCAATGTTGTAGTACATGGAATTAGATTCATAATTTTACTGATTTTATTCCTTGCTTCTGCATATCTCTAAAATTCTTTTTCTAGGCATCAGGCAAACAAATGGTGTGGATTTGAATGGCCACAAATTAAATGTCCAACTCGCAAAAGAAAGTTTTTTGGAGCGATTAAACAGAGAAAGAGAGGAAAATCAAAGAAAAAAAAACGCCACGCCGCAATTCAATCCCGAAGAATTTGAGGAGCCATCGATGAACGCGCACAGCAAACCTCAAGGCAAAAAAAAAATATTTTTCGAGGACGAAGAAAATGCAGAAGTTGTTGTAAATCCTACAAAACTCGAGTACGAAGAAGAGAATGAAATCGTGCCCAAGAAAAAAAAAGATAAAAAAGAAAGAAAAGCTTCCAAGCTTGAGGAAGAAGAAAAAGTTTTGGAGGAAATTGTAAAAGTAGAAAATGATGTGGAAATTGAAGAAGACGATGAGGTTACGAAAAAAAGAAAGCAGAGCGAAGAACAGCGTTTGGCTTCGATGAAAAAAAGGGATGAGGAGTATCGAAAGAAGCAGAAAATTCTGAGGAATGCTCTGAAGATTATAGTAATTTTATTATTTCATATTTTATTTTATTATTTATTATACATATGTGACACGATATGAGAAAAGATACCTTAGGGTACCGATCGTTTAGGCACACTACCTGTCTCAAAGGCATTGGAAAGTAGGCCTAAACGATTTATACCCTAAGGTATCTTTTCTCAAATCGTGTCACATATACATATTATATTACATATTTTATTATATAATAAATTTAATTAATTAATTAATTATATATTTTATTTTAATAGTATTTTTAAAAATTATAAAGATTTCGCTTACATTTTTCAGTCAGTTTTTGAATTTTTTATTGTTTATATTTGAAGATATGAATTTTTCAATAAAAATTTTCCATTAGGTTTTTCGAACTTGATTTTTTTTATTTTCATGAAAACCGAGGCTCAAAAGAATTTATTCCAATTAAACTGTGTATTATACTGTAGTATGTTGTAATAATAATTTTTATGTAATAGTATTTAAATTCTTATGAAATTATTACAATTTTGTTTTCAGGATATAAAACCGAAAAAAACGACATTCGACGATAGCGGTGTGGAGGAAACAGAGGCGAAAAAAATTAAACTTTTCGATGATGATGAAGAAGTCGCATTGACTGGGAATGAATTTTCGGTATGGAGTGTTATTTTTGAATTCAAATGTTTTAAAACCTTGAATCGAAACTTTTTTTTATTAAATTAGGAATATTCAATGCAAAAATCCAAAACTTAAATATCAAGAAAACATTTTAGATTTAAATTAATGAATGCTCTTTTATTTCAAAAATTTTTGGTTCTCATATTTCTATTACTACTTTTTCAGGTTTTGAGTCATTTTTGAGAACCGCAATTTTCATATTTGAAACTATTTTAAAAATTTTCAATTAGGAATTTTTTAATGTTTTTTTTTTTTATTATTTAATGAATTTCCAGTATGGAGTACGATTTTTTAATTCATGTTTTGAAACCTCGAATTAGGAATTTTTAAAATTTTATTATTATTTTTTATTGTTTAATGAATTTTCAGTATGGAGTACGATTTTTTAATTCAAATGTTTTGAAACGTTGAATTCGGATTTTTTTTCATTAAATTAGGAATATTCAATGCAAGAATCTAAAACTTAAATATCAAGAAAACATTTTCAATTTAAATTAATGAATACTCTTTTATTTCAAAAATTTTTGCTTCTCATATTTCTATTACTACTTTTTCAGGTTTTGAGTCATTTTTGAGAACCGCAATTTTCATGTTTGAAACTATTTTAAAAATTTTCAATTAGGAATTTTTTTATGTTTTTTTTTTTATTATTATCATTATTTTTTATTATTTAATGAATTTTTGGCATGCAGTACGATTTTTGAATTCAAATGTTTTGAAACCTTAAATTGAGAAATTTTCGTATTTTGTTATGATTTTTTATTATTTAATGAATTTTCGGTATGGAGTACGATTTTTTAATTCAAATGTTTTGAAAACCTGTATTGAAAATTTTTTTTTAATAAATTAAGAATATTCAATGCAAAAATCCAAAACTTAAATATCAAGAAAACATTTTAAATTTAAAATACTGAATGCCCTTTTATTTCAAAAATTTTTGGTTCTCATATTTCTATTACAACTTTTTCAAGTTTTAAGTCATTTTTGAAAACCACAATCTTCATATTTGAAATCTTTAATGAGGAATTTTTTATTGGTTTTATGAATTAAGAATATTCTATAGAAGAATTCGAAACTCTGAATTTCACATTTTTTTTTTCTATTATAGCAATAAAATTTAAATTACTGAATGTTCTTTTATTTCGAAAATTTTTGGTTTTCATATTTCTATAACAACTTTTTCAGGTTTTGAGTCATTTTTGAGAACTGCAATTTTCATATTTGAAACTATCTTTAAAATATTTAATTAGGAATTTTTTTATTGGTTGTATGAATTAAGAATATTTATTACAAGAACTCAAAACTATGAATTTCATATTTTTATTTTCATCAGTGCAAAAAATTTAATTTAAATATTTTTAAAATTGAAACCAAACCAAAAAATTCCTAATTTTCGTGTTGAAATTTTTATTGACTAATAAAAACTATTTGTTTCAGTTGGAAAAAACGCAAATTGCTGTTGACGAAAGATTCCAATTAACTGAAAAGTTTATGGAGAAACCGGAGGAAACGAAGCCTAAGAAAAAGTATGTCATATATTTGCATCTTTTTTTTCTACCATTACTTTATTTTTAATCTGTATATTATTTGTAAAATCTAAATATATGTTTACAATAACATATTCAAATTATTTCCGAATTTTTAAATAATTTTCGCTACAAACAATACCATTTTTTTTTTACACAAAATTCAACTGATCTTTTAAATAAAATATCAGTCATGTAAAATTTTTTTCCCTTTTCCCCAAATGATTGTTTGTATTTTAGACCATGAATTATAAAAATGGAAATTTGAAAATCAATAACCATTTTTCCTTATTGAAAATCAGGGTATTAGAAATGAAAAGGTATGATCCAAGCACTGAGCAATATCTACAGGAAAATTCTACTGTAAAAGCAAAAAAGAAAAAGCAAGAAAAGTCAAAACCTGAAATTGTGAAACAAGAGCCGATTCCCGTGTCACCGACAATTTTTCACCGCACTGAAAAAAACTTAAAGGAAATTCTGCAAGAGAAAACCGAGTTCAGTTTACTCGCTCATCTTGGGAGAGCAAAATCTCCAGGTGATTATCCAACAACGCGTTATTTGATCTTTTGAAAAATTTTTTTACCTTGATGTTTTAATTTTTCAGAAATAAAGCCGGAATTGAGCGAGATTAAGGATGAAGTCGCCGTAAAAAAGAAAACGAAAATCGAAAAAGTAAAACTTCAGGAAACTGCTGTGTTGAAACCTCGAAAACGCTTTTTTGCTCCATTGAATGAAGAGGAGTTGGAAGGTGAGATTTTTATTTATTTTTTTTTTTTTTGCTGAACTGATAACGTATCGTTAAAAAATTAGTTATTTATAACAATGTAAAAATTTTAAAAAAGGTAAAAAATGAAAGAATTTGAAATAATTATATTTATCAATGCAATTTATAAAAAATTCAAAATTTTCAATATATGAACACAAACTTTCTTCATTCACCATTTTTTTTATAACATTAATAAAATGGTTTTTTAGTCATTCCAACAACAATTTCCAATTTTTGAATAATTTGTACATTTTGCAGTTAGATTTTAATGCAAAACTGTTATATGATAGGAAAATTTTTTTTTTTAATTATAACTTTCTAAAAATGCAGTGGATATACTGAAAATTTTTAAAAATTTTTAAAACTACCCATCCAAAATATCGAGATCACTAATTTTTTTTTTTAAACGTTATTTTATTTAATTCATTTCTCAATTTTTCAACTTATTTACCAAACAGTATATTCAATAAAAAAATCCACATCGAAAATTTGTAGATTATTAATTAATTTTTTCTATACAAAATGTTCACAATTTTTCTGATCTCGAAATTTGTTTTTTTTTTTTTTTTTTTGATTCATTGAATCCACAATAACGTTTTTTTTATTTCGTACGAAATTTGATAAAAAAAAATTGTCATGAAATATGTACGAAAATCATTGAAATTTATTTTTTTGTTCACTAAATCCAAGCCAAAATTTCTTGATTTTACCATCCATTTTTATAATTGTTCAATTCTTCAATTGTTAAAACAAAAATTTTTAATTCTCAACTGGAAATATAGCTTTTAAAAAATACAGTTATTTTTTAAATTTTTTAGTACAAATTCACGAGTTATTTTGATTGTAATAAATTCAATTTAAAAAAATCCCCATTGACAAAACTAACAATTCAAGCTACTGAACTTGATTTTCCATTAATTAAAAAAAAAGTTTGTCCATTATTAACAATATGCAATAAATACTTTTCAGATCTCAACAATTTCTGGCATCAAGAATTCGTGAAAAAAGACAGAGCGATACTGAAAAAAATCGTGAAATCGAAAATTCGAAATGTAGCTAGGAAAAAAAAGTTTACTAAAAAGAATAAATAAATTTGTATAAATCCGTGGAAAATGAAAAACAATTTTTAAAAAGAGTTAATAACTTTTTATTTTGTTTAAAAGTGTTTTTTACATATTCCCATTTTCATCCCTGAATAACCACGTTTATTTGTCACACAAAAATTTGACTTCCGTCAATAAAAAAATTCCAAAAATACATTTTTTTCTCCTTACAAAAAATCAAAAATTTTCATCCATCGTATTACGAGTATTTCATTTTTTGGCGTAATTTCTGCTAGGAAAATCAATTTCCAGACACATAGTATAATTTTTTTCATTCTTGAATAATCATTGAATAATTGAGTTCGGGGTTCTATATATACAAGGGAAATCCACTTAAAAAAAACAACAACAAAAATAATGGAATGCATGCATTCAAAAAACAGTGTAAAAACTCGTTCTCGTTTCCCAAATTCAAACGTCTAGTTTTGACGCCGGTAAACTTTTTCCAAAATTTTGAAAAAAAGATCGTGAGGAAGACCACGCGAAATTTGTTGAATGTGAGTGTTCATGAGATTGTAAGTTTCTTCTTCGTAAACAGAGTACATGGTTGGAAGTCCAAGATCGTTGTACAATTTCTTTACTCGGGCAACTTTTTCGGGATCGTCCACTCCGTAGCAATCCTGAAAACCCAAGAATCAAGATCAGTATTTTCCATCTATTCTGTAATTTTACGGTAAATTTTTTCAATACAATTACGAATTGCAAAAAAACTCTTTAAATAATTAATAATTTATATAATCATTTTTTCAGTGTTGTATTATCATTTTATATCATTCAATTTATAAATAATTTCAAGTTCTAATAATAAATGTTTTAAAAAAACTGGATACTTGTAAAATTTGCCGTTGCTCTGCATTGGCACGCTGTAAAGCCACGACGACGAGCCAGGAACATTTTCCTTCCTGGATATCAGTGCCGACTTTTCCAGTGATTTCCGCGTTTCCGTAACAATCCATATAATCGTCTTGCACTTGGAAGAAATGCCCCATTTCCAACAAAATCGTTTTCGCTTGTCTGTGCATTTCCACGTCTTTCACGCCAGCCTGCACAGAAACAAAAATTCAATTATAAATTATATACAATTTATTTTATATTTTTTAATATTTTTATAATGTTTTTCAATTCCTACATAACATAAAAACATTAAACAATTTTGACATATTCTAACTTATCCAGGAACTCGTATTTCGGCAGAATTCCTAAATTTTTCGAAACACCTAATTTTTCAAAGTTTTTATTTTTTGGGACACCGAATTTTCGAGTTTTCGGAATGCTTCAAAATTTTGTTAACTTTTCCGAATCTTGGACTTTCACTAGATTCACTAGATTTTTGAACTTTTCGGAAAACCAGATTAAGATTCTTGGGCATTCCTAATCTTTTTTGGATTCCCAAATTTTTGGAATTTTTGGACTTTTCGGGAACATATGTAGAACATGAAAAGATTTTTGATTTAAGAATTAAAAGAATTTTTAAACAAATTAATCAAGTTTGAGTTTAAAAGTACAATAATAAATTATATTGATTATTTTTCAAATAAAGAGTTAAATTACCGTAAAATTTCAGTCTGGTACATAAATTAAAAACTACGTTAGAAATAATTGAATTTTTCGTTCTTTTTTTTGCGATTTCTAGTTGTATTACAAAAATTTTGAATTCATAAGTAAAAAACTTATTTTTAGTTTTGTTATTGTTTGATTTTTGAAAATCGAAATCAAATTACAGAAAAAAATTCAATCTAGTATAACCGTAATTTTAAAAAATTAAGAATTGCATACTGAATAATTGAAATTTTGTATTCTAGTAGATTACTTGTGAATCTTTTTTTTCTAGAATTAATAAACAAATTACTTGCAATTAGTTTGCATTAAAAAGAGCCAAGTCACTACAAATAATACAATTCGGTTACTTTTTTCTTATTTTTGTTTTATTTTTTAACAATCTGGCATAAATTACTTGAAGTTGGAGTTCAACATTTAAAAAATTTCTACATTTGAAATTTTGTATTCTTTTTCCAAAATTCAAGATTATTTAAAAATAACTCTATTCCTCGTGGAATTTTTTCATTTTAAATTACTTTTTCACAAATCACTTTAAAAATATTTCATCTTTCTTAAACTTCTCGATTTTTATATTGTATCAAGTATTTATGATATTTGTATTATATTTTAATTTTTTGCAAAATTATTCACAATTTTCATCTTACCATATGCATAGCAAGAGTAACAGGCATGACGAACGTATAATACGCCGTTTTGTATTTGACAATTGCATTATACCGATCCATCGTCAAAACATCCAATTTCGGTTTTTGACCAGAACTCGTCGACAGCAAATCCAGTGCTTGCCCTATCACAGTCTTATGCGAATACTACAAAGAAAAAATTCATTCGCAAAATGTTCGAATTCCCTACTCGGCACGTTCATGTAAACATAGTGCAAACTTGGTGCAAACATGTCCGAAAGAAAACGTAAATAACCTCGTGGAAAACTTCGATGAGGTCGAGGTAATAAGGCTTGTCTCGGAAATGAATTTTCAGTAATTGATAGATGGACTGTTCGAGAATAAGTCCGTCATTGATTGCATTCAAACCAACGTTTGGTTGCAAATACCAGCACTGTTGTCCTCTGCGAGTTTGGGATCGGTCCATAATATCGTCCTCCACCACGAAAAATGATTGGCACTTGAAAAATAAACGATAATTACAGTTTATTGTGAGATAATTGAGAAATTGAATGTTGTAAAATAATATGTTTTGAATTTAGTCAAAAAACATGTGTTATATGTTTTAAACAAAGTTAGATTTAGTCAAACATTTAGTTTGACTAAACAAGTATTTACTAAACATTTAGTTAAGTCAAACAAAACATTTAAAATATATTTGAAACGAAATGTTATTTAGTCGATCGAATTTTAGTCAAATTTTAGAATTTAGTCAAACAGAACATATTAAATGTATTTTAAACAAATTTTTATTTAGTCCAACAAATTTTAGTCAATTTCCAGTTTTGAGTCAAACATTTAGTTCGACTAAACAAGCATTTACTAAACATTCAGTTTACTCAAAGAAAACATACATAATATATTTCAAACAAAGTTTAATTTAATCAAAAAAATTTCAGTCAAATTTTAGAATTTATTCCAACATTAAGTTGGACTAAACAAGCATTCACTAAACATTTAGTTTAGTCAAACAAAACATATTTTGTATATTTTAAACAAAGTTTAATTTAGTTAAACATTTAGTTTGACTAAACAAGCATTTACTAAACATTTAGTGTAGTCAAACAAAACATTTATAATATATTTGAAACGAAGTTTAATTTAGTCGATCGAATTTTAGTCAAATTTTAGAATTTAGTCAAACATTTAGTTCGACTAAACAAGCATTTACTAAAAATTTAGTTCAGTCAAACAAAACATATAATATATTTTAAACGAAGTTTCATTTAGTCAAACAAATTTTAGTCAAATTTTAGAATTTAGTCCATCATTTAGTTTGACTAAACAAGCATTTACTAAACATTTAGTTTATTTAGATCAATAAATTAGTTAATAAATTTTTTATTTCCATTCTTGCGAATTTGAATCGAAATATTGTAAATCATCTCACAAGTTCTGTGCACCATCCCAAGATTCTGACGAGCCGAAGATTTTCATCTGTGAGTTGCTCGGGTCCGACGAGTTTTCTGTAAGCGTAAACCAAAGCAAGACTCCGATTTTTCTTTCCACCCGGAACATTGTACTGCAACACCTGAAAATTCGAGAGGAAAAATGCCCTAATGAAACATTGGTTTATTGATGTGAATAATGAATATTGCTGGAGATCTTGGATTTTTCGCTGTAACTAAGTTGATTTGATTGCCTCTCGAAAATTGAATTATTGATCGAATTATCAATTGAAGTAATACTGAAAGTAATAGAGTTCTATGAAATAACTAATTTCTGAAAAATCTAATCAACTACCAAAGATCTATAGAAATCGCAATTCTAGAGCATAAAATTCTTTAAAGCGCGAAACAATTTATTACGTAAGTCTAAAAAAAATACGAAAAAATCATAAATCCATTAAACATGAAAAGTATACCTATACACATGCAGTTTTTCCTGAAATCAATCTATAAAATTACTTAAAATCGATAGAAATTTATATTCTAGGGGAAAGAGTTTATCCTAGGAAAATCTATAATTCGATCTACAGAAATTAAAGAAATCAATGACAATAATACTAAAAAACCGTCGAAAGTTTCATCCATAAAAAAATGCGAAAAGTTCTAGAAATCTTTTGAAAAATGAAAACTGTAGAAAAATAATTTCCTCAAAAATTTTCAAAACTTTATATCCTAGAGCTTATAATTCAAGAAATCTATGTAGAAGTATATAAAAATACCAGAAAATTTTTTTAATTGGAAAAATACGAAAAAAAAGACTGAAAATCTTTATAAGTGATACAATTATTTGAAAATTAAATTTAAATAATAAGGATCTTTGAACGTTTCAATACTTTTTCAATTCTCAAAATATGCAGAGCCATTATAAGAACAATATATTTCTAAACAAAAAGTTATCAGAAAATACAATAAATACAATATTGTAGTAAAATTTACTACGTTTCATCTCGATCTCCCATTACTATAATTTTTAGTAAAAAGTACTAGATTTTTCTCTCAGTGTACAAAAATCTATAAGATATTTAAAATCTACGTAGATGTAATTTTCCCAGACATTTTTGAAAATTCTATAAATCTATTGAAATTAGAAACGTAGAGCGTTAAGTTCTAGAAATTTATGTAGCGATTTACAAATAAATTGAGAAACTATAAAAATAGTAGAAATTCAAAATCTTTATTGGATAACACTCCATATTTATTCTTCATAATTTTCATAATTATTTCTAGATCTTTGAGGGCTAAAACAAAAGGAAAAACTCATTTTTTGTTTCTTGTTTTTAAGATTTTGGCCTTTTATTGGGCCCCCGTCAGAATAAATAAGTTTTTCATATTTTTTTTTGGCTCAAAAGGATCGAAAAATCACAGTGAGAAAAAAACCTAGTAATTTTTACTATAAATATTGGAAAAATTACTATATTCTAGGAAAATCTACAATATTATTTCAATTTTTCATATATTATAATACATTTAGCCATAAATATATTTATTTTTACCATGCAGTATAGTAAAACGTTAAATATCGCAATTATAAGTTAATAAATAATAAATAACAGTTCTTAATATACAAGATATGGAAAATTACTTTACATGATCATAATTTCAACATTTTTTCATAAGTATTACTACACATATATGAGTTTCACTAGAATGTACAGCTACAACTATTATACTATAAGCCAATGACTACAATACGAATATTTTGAATAATACAATACAATATTACAGTAAACTTTACTATATTTTATCTCAATTCCCCATTACTACATTTGTTAGTAAAAAGTACTAGATTTTTCTCTGTATGATATATGCTAATTTCAAGGCAACTTGATGGGCAACAGAGTTTCTTTCGCAAATTTTGAGGCTGCAAAAAATATATTTCCTTTGGAATTTCATCATTCTTGTTAATTTTTGACCATCTGATTACGCGAGTGCGATTTTTCAAATGATTGAATTCCAGGATTTTCAAGTTTTAAAACTTTAGAGTCTAGAGTCAGACATTTTTCAAGTTCGTATTGATTGCAATGGAATCCGATTTTTAACATTTTCAAGTCACTGAAGTTTATATTTTTTTCGAAACTTTTGATATTTTTCATTATTCTTAGATATTTAGGGGGGGGGGGGTAAGGGATAAGTAGATTCAGACAATCGATTGTCTTTTTTTACGTTTTCTTGAAGTTTAATTCAATTTCAAATCAATTGATGATTCAATGTAAGTCACAAAAAATCAAATCAATTGATGATTCAATGTAAGTCACAAAAAAATGTTTTTTTCAAATTTTTTTGAGAAATAAACAAACTATTAAGGCCAGGTTCCTCCAAGAAACGTGTTTTTTTATTTTTAATTCCATTTATTGTTCAAACGATATTTCAAAATAAAACTTTTTGCAGATTATTGTACATATCTTACACTATTAAATAACATTTTTCTTTCTTTTTTATTTATTATGACGGCTCAGAAAAGTGCTGATTAAACTCATCCGATTTGTTACAGGTTTACACGATTTCTTGGAAACGAATTATCTGAAAGCAAAAAGCAAAACAGTTTTATATTCTGTATCGAATTGGCTATCGTCTGGACTACAATGATGCATTTCCACCGAGAAAAAAACAAAATAGCGGATTTTTTAATTTTTGACTCTTTTTTTTAACCTTTAATTGTTTATAACTTTTTTAAATAACAATGAATATTTTTGGTTGTAGTTCAGACCATAGCCAATTTGATACAGAATATGAAAC
>JAPYZL010106578.1:0-20811 GCA_030522825.1 Platygaster orseoliae
GATTCTAACGAGGGCGAAGTTGGGCACGAGCGGCAGCGAGTGCCCAAACGCACGAGTTGCAATCATTCTCTTTCTCCCTTGTAGCATAAATATCTATTTTCAAGAATAATCTCATAATTGAAAACCGAGATGAAATATTTTTTAAAATCCTTTTTTTTCTCTTATATTCAAAAAAATGTCCGAAAACGTGAGATTCATCAACGTGTTACATCTGCGCGAAATTCTCACCTCTTTTTTTCTATTTGTCTGTAGAATGCTCTTTTTGTGTCACAAACTTTTATGTGACGCTCGTTGTTTTGTTGGAGGTGCTTGACGTTGCGCACTTGAACTGTAATGACCAAAGTTACTCGTCATTTTACCACTTTTTCAGAGAACTCATATTCTGTAACTTAACAACAGCGTTCACAGTGATCGTTAAAAAAACAGTTGAAAATGTTCGAAATTTTTAAACGAATCTACTTCATCGTTCAAATGTCGAAAACATAAATGCTTTTGAAGATTGATAATGTTTTCTTGAAACTATAAAAAAGTGTCAGATTTTTCAGTGTGTGAATTTTCACAATGATTTTTTAGACTTGATGATGTTGTAAAATGTATGTGAAATGGGTAAAATTATGTTTTTTAGTTCGTGATAAGGGAAAACTGAAGGAGATCTCATAATTATCTTATGAATCAATAATCATGAATCGAAAAAGTTCACAGTACACAAAAATCCATAAGGATTCAGAAAGGATACCAAATAAAAAAAAAACATAATTGCAGATTTTGATCAAAATCGGTGATTACAAGGTCAGACTCTTCCCTTGTCATTATACAAACAATCAAAAACACAATCACTCGAGTATTTGAACACCACCGATTCATACATCTCTAAACTAACAAACCCATCACAAAGTTATTTATCAAAGCGAAGTCAAAACCAAAAATATACCTGATGGACAAACTTCATAACAGCTTATATTCCGAAACGCCAAATCCCGGTGGAATCGAACGCCCCCGCTAACGTTTTTTTCCCGTCCACCGAATCCTACGTGACGAACACTTCACATACTGTTCGTTGACGCAAGTAAATGCGTTTTCCAATAATCTTCTTCGCTTTTTCTACGGTCCTCCAACGAGCGCCCGAGTTTCACCCCTCGGTTGTTTTGTCTTTCGATGAGGGCGAACGTGACACGTGGTTATTTCAAATGAGCACGTATAAACCGACGGCTATTGTACCCCTGGATTGAACCCCCATTTTCATTGTAAATACGTGACTCTTTATTCTGGAATTCGGAAATTCGAGAAAAGAACGGGACCCCGAAGTTATGCATGTGCGAGTACACGCGATTCGATACGATCCCTTGAAAGTGTTTCCTTGTATCAAATTTCCCAATTACGCTCCAACGACCCTTCTTTTACGGAAATTCCATCACGCTTCATTGTGCAGGAGCAGACATGTAAATTCAGTCAACAGGGCTCGATGCTCAATGGCACTTTGTTAATACCAATTACGCGCTTTGATTAAACGCTCGAATAAGGTCTTGGCAATGATCGTTATTGACGTGTTCAAAGCGAGAAGGATCTTGTATTGCGATTCTAGTGGCTGCGCTGGAAGAAAGGCTTTCACGAGTAAGCGAGTGTTAATGTTCTGTCATTGCAATGAATAAGCTGATTTTCTGGCACCTTCTTAGGTTGCGATGCTTATATTACGGATTTTTAAAATGTACGTTTTACCTTCTACTGTAGGCTTTGATGAAGTTTCATCCATAAATCCATTATAAAATAAATATTGCATAGACTATAATAAAAAGCCCTAGTTCAATAATATCAAATCCGAAAAAACAGTTAATATTTTATACAATGTAATTTCGTGTAATACCTTTTGGTATGCCTAAAATCCTAACAGTCGCCCAACCATTACGTTTTCAATAGCCGTAAGAACTTAAATATTGCCTTTTCCACCCCATGAATAGTGATTTCTGGTAGTAAAATTTACCAGAACGCCCGCTATTATAATAATCATACAGCATAGGGTCAGTCCCGTTTATTCTGCGATAGCGTGGCATTGTTCCGCGTCTGAATACATTCCCGCGTAGGATATAATACGCATTGTACATATCGTGTATGCAAATACTGAACGCACGCGTTCGTCGCCATTGCAAGCCACTTTCAAAATCCAATATTCAAGTTCCCGGAACGAAACAGTTAAAAGCAGCGTGTAAAATGGCACGCAAACTTCTTTTATGTCCCGTGCCCATTCGCAGTTACACACTGACTCTCAACTTTCGAGGGTCACTCTGTGAAACTTTGAAATACTCATTCCGCAATCCTCAGGCAATTTTTCCAACTTTTTAGATATTCCGCGAAAGTTCTGAAACAAATCTGCGTAGAGAAAAATATCTCTACTTCATCTGTAAGTTACATCTACGCGATAATTGGGTTGTTGCGAAACAAAGTTTCATCGAGGAGTGAATCCAGCATTTTCATTTCTCTAGTTTGTTCGTTTTAATTTTTTTTTGTTGAAAAAAAATGGTTTGAGGCGTGAATAATTGTTAGTATAAAATAGAAAGTGCAGGGCTGGAAAAGTTTTAACGTCGATTAATTTTCATAAATTACTTGCAAAATAGTGTTGTCAGTTATTGTTGGGTTCCTTCTTCCTATACTAGTGATTCACCAGGGGTCAATCAATGAGAATTTTTTTTTTTTCAATTCGGAGCAAGTATTTCATTGATAAACAGAAATTATGATAGAGCGGAAATGAGTAAAGTCTTAATTTGTCGAACCATCGTATGTAATCAACAACGGAAAAGTCATCTTTCATTTAATATAATGCGTCACAATCGTTGGAGTGATACGAAGCTGATTTAGATATATACTGTCTGTAAAAAGCTAATTCAATATTTCAGAACATTTAGTCATATGAGAAGGGCTGTTTATTAGTTCTCCAATATTATATCTTTAATAATAAAGTAAAAATTCACACAATCAACGTCTCAAGAAAAAGGCTAAATTCTCTCGTAGAGAAATTTCCAGAAAAATTGTAACTGGAGTTGCTAGTTTCTCGCAGTTCTCTAACATTCGAATGAAGTTTATAGCTCAGGTTCTTGGCCTTTGAACCGTGGCGAGAGGCAAAACGCAAATCTTCTTCGTGAACTGCGTCATCGACGTCTCTTTTCCCTTTTCGTCGGACGTTTTCTTATTGAATCGCAACTTTTGGGGGTTGCCGATCTTCGAAACAAGGGTTCGCTATTTTTTCACTTCTTCGCCCGAAGCGCCCATTCATCCTATTTTCGGAGCGAAAGTTTTGCGAGAGCTGGGTTAACTTGGATTTACAAGTCGGACAAAAGCTCCAGGAGTTCATTGTTTAATGTATTGGGATGCGTGCGTGGAACGTGAAACAGTAGAATCGTTACTTCTGGAAACAGCTAAATCTTTTCCACTTTTTTCAATACATTAATTGGAATGTTAAAACTTGTATTATGCAAAAAAATTGTATATTTTTTGTGAACATATGAAATAATAACTCGAAATGAATTTTTTTTTTGGAATCTGCGGAATTTCTGCACGATTTGTTATGCGAAACAAAATTTCAATGATGACCGAATGTGGAAAGGTTTATTTTTCGTTGTGAGATGAATCGTGAAATATTTCAAGTGACAACAGTACGCCGTTGGTGTTATAATTGTTCAGACATATTATGAAGGGAACGTTCACTACTGAAATGAGAATTGTTTTCGTTGACGTTTTAAACCACAACATTTTCGCGTATTTGAAAGCAAATCACAGAATGTATTTCCATTTATGTTTTCTACCTCTTGCGTCGCATTTATACTTGATGTGCCTTGTTTGATCAACAGATTTCCCTCGTGGAACAGTTAAACAATGCTTTTATCAGAATTCCGTCATTTGAATAATAACGATAATTGTAATGACGTTGCAGAACAATTTCAAGTTTTTACAAGTATTTATTCTAGCAGAAACGTTGTTAGAAAATCAAAGTTACAGACTTTTTGCAGTGTAAATTCTTTATGAAGAATGCAAATACTGAAAAAGCTACAATGTTTACATTCCATTCCGCAATGTCATCTGTTGAACAATCAAGTATTCTTTTATGAACATAGTTGCGGAAACACAAAGTAAATCTTTTTAAGGTTTATAATTATATCAACTTAAGATATTTCAATTTTTTACAAGATGTTCGATAGTGTTAAATGACAATCTTAATTAACATAAACTTTTTTACGATATCGTGTAGCTTTATCAATTGTAAGAATTTCAAAAAATTCTAAAGTAAATTTCTTTTTCAACTCTACAAACTCTACAAAAAATATTACAAAAAAAAAAAATAATAACATTAAAAGTTTTGATCAATACTACAACCTGTTAAAGAATAATGAAAAGTTTTTTAGTTTAAAATCCCATGATTTTGGCACCAAAACTTTGAAAACATTTTATTGCTACACGTTATTTAGAAAAAAATGGTTTTGTATATTGCGATATTGGGATATTGCACACGTTTATGAACTATTCGTGAAAACATTCCTGGAATACATATCTGTATTTCAAGTTTTTAAAATTTAAATTTTTTCTAAAAAAACTCGAATCAATAAAAGCAGTCGTAGGGATTAGAATTTTTGTATAGAGTATGATGAAATTTAAGTGAATCATACTGTTAAAAGTGCAAAAGTTTATTCTTCTACCGTCATCTACATCGTCTATTGAATCGAAAAAAATTTTATGTATTTCTCCACCATTATTTGTTAATTGTGGCATGAAAATCTTTCAGAAATATTCTGAAATTATTAAATATTGTCGTTGAATAATTTATTTTAAGCAATAAATTTATCGAATAAGTTTATCAAACACTAAATGAAGATAATAATTTTTAAAAGAGATCCTTTCCCGGTGAAGTTTTTAACGACTATCAAGAAATGTCATGACTTGAACAGATTTTTCAATATCTCCGTCGATTTTATAAATTTTGGAAAATAAAGAAAAAATTTGTTTCAAAATTCTACGAAATCCACACTTATATTAAAAAAAAAAAGTATAAAATTTCGAATCAACGTTATGACCCACTAGAAAGGAAATGTTTGAAAAATTTTTATAATGTGTATGATTAAGAAATATTTGTTTTTATATATGTGACGTGATTTAAGAAAAGATACCTTAGGATACAAATCGTCAAAGCCTACTTTCTAATGCCCTTGAGACAGATAATGTACCTAAACGATCGGTACCGTAAGGTATCTTTTCTCAAATCGCGTCACATATTACGATATTGCACACGTTATGAAAAGATTAAAGAACTGTATATTATTGTAGAGTGATTTAAAAAAAACATATAAAATAAACATACTTTCATTATTTTTGTATTAAGTCGCAAAAAATAATGAAATCATGATAATTGACAAAAAGCGTTTCAATTCGACATATATTTGATAGTTATTAAATTAGTTAAAAAACTATTTGTTACAGAAGAGTTATGGATTTCATACCTTGTACAATCAACATACGTTCAATATTTTTGCAAGAAGACTCGAAATATTAAATTTATAATTGTTTGCAAAAAACTTTCCAACTCGACATATTTGAAAGTTATGAAAAACATCAAAAACTATCTATTGTTGCAGAATTATGAAAAAACAGGATAATAAATAAATGTATGTTAAATATTTTTACCGAAAAAAAGCACACAATTTTTTACATGAAAATTCGAAACAGCGCTAGGCTGATTTACAAATTTTTCATTATGAAAATATAGACATCAAAAAACATAAATATCAACGTTTGTATCAGTTTGTACTCAGAAATACCAACATTATGATCAATTGGCCATTGATCCTAATGTGATCTAGTGACCTGCCATTAATAGCTAATCGATCACAATCTGTCGTACTCACTAGGAAAAAAAACTGCGAACGCTGCCCATATTTAAAAGATTTCCACAATTATTCGCATTTGAGAAAAAATGTGGTATAGCCACCTATGGAGCACGAGCGTACTAATCGACTTGCGCGTGCGCGTTAGACGTAGTGCACGAGAATTTTAAATGATACCTATTATTCCTGAATATAAAGGTAAAGATGGCCCACGTACGTATTAGTAAAAGCCATTTTGAAGAAAAATAGTTAGAGTGTACGACCAGAAACAATTTCATGAAAAAACTAATAACTGAATATCCAGAATACTAAAGCTGGTTTTAGAAACAGTTTTACGAAAAGTATTTAGGGCACTTTCATCTATAATTTCTGTCAGGTTCAGTTGAAATGAGAAACCAAAAAGTTGCTTCGGTCACACGGTACAATACCCCGAATGCATGTCATCAAATCCCTTACAATTATCAACCACGGAACGTGCAATACATCCCCAAAACCTCGAAATTGTATCGTGCGAAAGGGAGAAACTCCAGGAACAACCATCCAATCAATAAGATTTATATTCGATTGGAATCTTCGAGACCGGAGCGATTAACAGGTGATATACCCCCAGAGCTCATTGCGGTGCTATAGATTTGTGTCACGAGCGGTTCCATTTCACTCGTAGCGTAGCTCTGTAATTATTATTGATTACACGTCACGTCGCGGGAATTTGCAAGCCGCCGCGAAAAACAGACTCTTTTTCACGTGACATATCTCTCCGACTTTTCGTAACACGAGAAAGCCACGTTTCGCGAGGAAAAATCACACAATAAAACTTCTTACCCATTTTTTACAGTAAAAGCGAGCTGTTTTGGAACATAAAAGTCTGTTGCGAGTTTTTGATTCATTCCCAGAAAAATGCCTAATTAAAAACTTCATCAAGTGCTTATAAAGCTCAAGCTGGCTTTTCACTCGAGAAAATGTCTTACTCTTTAGTTTTGTTGGGACAAGTTTGAATGCAGGAAGAGAATGTTAAATGTGAAATCTGAGAGTGCCCGCGACATCGTAATTGCGACTCGTTGGTAATTAAAAAATTCAACGAGAGTGGAAAAGATGCCGATATGGCACTCGCGAAATACTCTAACTCATCGTGATGGGTAATAGCGTAATTAGTCGTGCAATTCTGAGATATTTATTTGTTGTTGCGGAATTCGGTAAAAGAGCTGGGTCGATTGAACACGATAAACGCGCGAGACAATTGTTTTCGTAATGCTGACTTTCGGTTGCGGAAATTGTTTGATACGAAAACCGATGGAGGAGAAGGATTTGATGGTATCGGAATTAGGAAATCAATCCGTTGGAATCTTGTTACTCTATTTGTACTTTTTGTTGGTCGTGGAAAACGAAAAGATCATGGCTTCTTTCTGCTAGAGAAATAATGTTTTTTTCAGATAGGAATGTGATTAATATACTTTTTTTTGTCGATTTCATTGCAACATCCACATAGTGTTGAAAAAGGTTACATATAATATGGCATTGTTATTTTAGACAACAATAAAGGTGTCAACTATAAGAAAACTAATATTTTCGATAGATATAATTCCACATCGTCAAAGCATTTTCAAAGTTTATGACTTTTACGGATTGCACCATGAAATTCGATATCGCAACCTTCTAATACGAGTATACAGTGGCGTAGAAGTGGGGGGGGGGGGGGTTGGGGACAACCCCCCCCCCCAACCCACCGTCCAACGGAAAGACCCCCTCTCTCCTGCAAGTATAATGTGAATATTGAAGTTGTGTCTACAAGAAATATACTCAGGGCGAACTTGTCAATTTATATGGTTGTAATGTCCATTTTCTTTTCTCCAAATGGCTCGAAATTCAGTCTTTTAAAACGAAAATCATTATTTCTATTCTCTCAATCATAATTTAGTTAAATGATACCTACAGTTTTACGAATAACTTATTTTCCTGAAACTATTTGTTAAATTATATGTAGAACAATATTTTTCATCAAGTTACAATAATCGAGTATAATTACTTAGGACTTTAATGTAGGTTAAGCAGTTTCAGCCAGAATTATAAATCACTTTTCACAATCTCTATTTATGTTAAGCACAACTTTTCTTAAAGTTTTCAGCTTTGATCGACTTTATCCTGACAATGTGAGTTTTGTGAATTTTTTCATTAGCATTCTTTAAAACATTCTTTAAACCTTAAATCTAGAAGCAATAACAATAAAAATAGTTGGATTAACTACAACTATGTATCATGTATATTTTAGTATATTTTATAATTATTTCTACATCAACTATGTAATACATATCTATATTTATATTATTTAAATATAAATCTACATTCAGATTTGATACAACTATTCTCAAAATTTTTTCTTTTTCCTCGCACAAAAATCTCAGAATTTCTAAGAATTCTGAGAATTTAATTAAATTAAAGAATTCTCAGAATTCTGAGAATGTAATTAAATTAAAAAATTCTAAGAATTCTGCAAACTTAATTAAATTAATGAATTTAATTATAAGAAATAAATTGTAGGATTCAGTTTAAAGAGTTCAATTGAAGAATTAAATTAAAGAATTATATCGAAAAATTCAATTGAAGAATTCAATTCTAAGAATTAAATTGATGAATACAATTGGAGAATCGAACTGAGGAATTAAATCGAAAAATTCGATTGAATGATTCCGTTTAAAGAATTGAATTGAAGAATTTAATTCTAAGAATTAAATTGAAGAATTTGATTCTAAGAATTAAATTGAAGAATTAAATTCTAAGAATTATATTGAAGAATTCAATTCGAAGAATTCAATTAAAGAATTCAATTCTAAAAATAAAATTAAAGAAGTTAATTCTAAGAATTTAATAGAAGAATTCAATTCTTAGAATTACATTGAAAAATTCAATTTTAAGAATTAAATTTAAGTATATTAGAATAATTCAACCAATTTAATCTGATCAAACTTAATTTATTTTATTTCATTTAATTGGAATAATTTTATTCAATTCAATTAAAGAATTAAATTGAATGAAAAAATTTAATTGAATAAAATGTAACGTAGTTTAATTGAATAATAATAATAAAATTTAAAGGAAAAAAAATTAAATTGTAATTGAAAAAATTGATTTAATTAAAGAATTTTATTCTGAGAATTAAAATTTTCTGAATTCCAGACGATTTTCCCTTTGACATTTTTTACAAAACTCATAATCAAAAAAGTTATTCAAGTTTGACTTGAAACAATAAATGCGCTTATTTGACAAGTGGGAATTATAAACATGGACCAAGCTCTACCCAAATTCTCTTCATATTTTTCTGAGTCGCAAAGTTTTTGACGACTTTTTACAAAACTCAAAATGAAAAAAGATATTCGAGTATGAAAGCTGAGAAATCGGATTGGTTCAAAATTTCAACTCGAATATGTTTTTTGATTTTGAGTTTTGCCAAAAGTGGTAAAAGACTTTTCGACTCAGAAAAGTATGACAAAAATGTGGGTAGAGTTCGGTCCCTGTTTTGTATCCGAACTTGAAGAAAAAGTGCATTTATTGTTGAACTTTCAAAGTTGGATAACTTTTTTGATTTTGAGTTTTGTAAAAAATGGCAAGGGAAAAATCGTCTTAGAATTTCTGAAAGAATCCATGATTTCAAGGACTTACGTGGACTGTGACACACTCCGTATAATATATGTATATTCATATTTATGTGCACCGCACAACTATTCTAAGTTTTCAGTTTTAATTCAGTCTACCATAATAATGTGACTTTTACGAACTTTTTCATCAACATCGTTGAAAACACTATAAAGACTTTAAATCTGGTAGCAGTAACCAATGTAACCATACATATAGCTGGATGAACAGCAACTGTATACTATGCAAATTTCACTATAGCTATATTTCTGTATCAACAAAATGATACATAGATCTATATCTATACGTCGCACAACTCTTCTAAGAGTTTCTAGCTTTATTTAACTATACTACCATGACAAAGTGCCTTTTCGGAACTTTTTCATCAACATCATTCAAGACAAAATAAAAATTCTAAATTTGGTAGCACACACCATACACATAGTTGGATCAACCACAACTAAATATCATGTAAATTTCACTATAACTATATTCCTCTATCAACTATAGAATTTTCTCCGTGCTCGCATAAAAAAATTGATGATCCACGCTGACACTGAATCTCCCGTCGTGTTCGTGGTGAAATTGATCGATGGTTTTTTCGATCTTGATATTCAACACGTAAACACAAATATAATTTGTCCGTCCGCGAATCACCTCAAAAGCAAGTTGCGTATCGGCGTGGAAATCGGAGTGATATCTGTTATTGGCTTTAGTGTCGCTCGACAATCGCGTGGAATCGTGTTATTGACCATCGCGCGTGATGTAGATCGCAACAAGAGCCTCGCACAATAATTCAGAAAGGCTCGCTTTACCTCCCTCGCATGTGACGATGAAAAGGGTCACTCGCGTAGGCCGCCTACGCGGTGACTTTATCGTTGTAACGAACTGCCAGCAAAACCCCACGCACTCGAAACTAGACTCAAGTGCTTATCGGTAATTTTTTCAACTTTCACGAGAGGTCGATTTTGCCTCGAATATTTTTTCAAAGCCAAGCCACGGTAGCCGTGATTAATGATGGAAGTTTTCCACCAGCTTTGAGAATTCGGGAGGAGTGTATCCCTGTTCCCGATGCTTCCCAGTTTCAAGGACTCGTTTTTTCACTGCTACTCTTACAGATTGCTTCGGTGTTCGATGAAAAAAGTATCATTTCTCAATGATACGTATCGATGAACAGTGGGATCGGTGTTTATTCATGGGTTTATTGGTTTTCATATCTGAGGTTATAAAAAGAAGATTGGCTGTAATATTTTTTATCGCTTTGGAATGTAGAAGAATGTGACTGTTGTTTTTAACAATTTTTAAGATGTTCTGAATTTGTTGAGCGTTTTGAATGCATTTTTATTTTATTGTTAAGCAGTCATATGAGTAGTATAACTATGCCGGTTATGGCCCTCGAGCAGAAGTGAGCAGAAATAGGCAGAAATGAGCAGAATAAGGCAGATAAGTAGTATAGTTATACTGGTTCTGGCCCTGGAGCAGAGTAGTATGGCTATGCTAGTTCTAGCGCAATAGCACAAAAGAGCAGCAATGAGCAGAAATGAGGAGAAATGGAGAGGAAGTGAGCATATAAGTAGTATAGCTATGCTGTTTCTGGCACTGTAGCATGTAGCAAAAGTTAGTCGAAGTGGCCAGGTGAGTAGTATAGCTATGCTGGTTCTGGCCTTAGAGCAATAGATTAAAAGACTGTGGAGGAGGCAGGGGCGAAAAATTTTTTTCATAATATGGAAAGATTTCGTGACATAGTTTCGTGACAGACCTCAACCCCCCCCCCATTTCTTCAATATGCCCAATACCACGGAGAAAAACGTAGTTCTATACTATACAATATAGTAATAATTACAATATCTTTTTCTTAGTGTTGTACCTAGTAATATAGTTACATTCTACTACGAGTTTCGTCAGTTGATTGAAGCCGAGAGAACGTCGTGCTTTTCCTTCAGAAAAACTATTATATTTCACAACTCTGGGATTAACAGCTCTGGGCTATTCACGAAATGACTTTCGGTGTGACTTGAAAACGCTCGTATTGTTGGGTATTGAAGGATCGAAAGTGTTTGCTAAAAGTCCACAAGACTTATTGCAATCGAACAAGAAGTTTCCTCCTGATCGGATATTCGAGCTTTGCTAAGATTTCAAATGACGATGAGACTTGTAACTCTTTTTCGATACTGTGAATTCTCAGAGTCGATAACTAGACCGGGCAATAAAAATCCGTCTTTTTCACTCTGCAGAGTTAAATTCAACGTCGGCGTCAACGAGTGAAACTGAAGAGCTCATGGGTGGTTTCGAAAATAACGAGTTGAGCATAGAGGGTGACGAAAACGAGGATGTCGGCAGAGATATCCTGTACATGCGAGGAGCCGCCTTCACAATACACTTGGATCCATCGCCGGAAAATTTCACGGAGAATGCGACGATGCAGAACAATGAAGACACCAATGATATATCAGCTAGTCCCCAATGGCGCCCGACGTCCCAAGTATGTTGAAAGGATTTATGTGTTTTTTAGACTCGTCGTTATGATCCATTAATTATGTGAAGATGAAAAGTACCATCGCTCGAAGAGAGAGAGTTTCAGATTGACGTATCATGTTCAAAAGCTATTTTTCATCGCGAAAAATTGCGTCGTATTTGAATTTTCGCGTTGTTGAGAGTGATCGTTACTAGATGCAAGATACAAATAACGTCTTGTTTTCAGCGATTTGATAATCGCTATTTTCAGACTTTGGAAGCATGATAATAAATGATTTTTCTATAGCTCAGTGAGATGCTGTTTTATGTTTAAAACAGTGTATAAATCATTATCATTTTCATAGATGAAAAAAGAAATTTCTTATTGGGATCGAAATTCTTCGTGATATCAAAGTCAAGCCAAACTTTCGATTGTGTGAACAAATAAAGCAAAAAATGGCTGTTGCAGGAGCTGGGTTTCGGGCAAAGGATGCCATCAACGACGGAAAGTGTGACGAGTACGCAGCCAGCTTGTTCCTTGGATTGCGGACCGGGTGGTAACTGCCTCGTAGAAAAGAGCCGTGACGAGAGTTCACCCGAGACGGAGTCTGATCTTAAAGAAAACGGCGCTTCCGGCAAGAATGGGAGACAAGAATACTTGGGACAAAGGTGTCAGTGCCCTCTTGGCAGAAGTGGCGATCGATGCCAAACCGGTGAGTGATTTCTTTCACGCTTCTTACGACTAATGAGTCTTTTTGTTTGGACTCTACGTGACTTTTGTCATCGAAAGATATCTCGCGTCTTTGCACTAGACGCCGTGGTAATTGGGAAAACTGCATTGAATATTCTTTTGTCTGGCTACGCAGACGACTTGTTTCACCAGCCAGTGAATGCAATCAGTATTTAGTCAGACGAGGAGATAGTGAAAAAGAGTTGAATTTCCAGCAGGGGTGTAAATGAAAATAATTTTTTGCGAAGGGTTATTAAAGAAAATAGGTTTTCATATTCTTTTTCTTTTTCAATTTTTTGAATTTTGAGATTTAAAAAATACAGAACTTATTAGGTTCAGAGTAGTATATTTTTCATGTCCTGTGATTAGATTTTTGTGATTTTTTTTATAAGTTTTGTACTTTTCATAATTCTCTAGAAGTTTAATATGAAGCTTTTTCTGATATTGTTTTGGATTTCTATGAAGCTTAGTAGGATTCGATAGTTTGAAAATCAGAGTTCTGAAAAATTCATAACAACACAAATTTTAAGTATTTCATAGATTCCTGAAATTTTAATATTGTGTGTTATTTATCAAATTTTTAGGTAATTTCTAGTATTTTAAGGGTTTTCTAATACTTTCGTACACAGCTCTATAGATTTATTGAATTTCGTACTTAAGTATTGAAATAGTCAAAGATTTTCAGTATCTCAATTGGTTTTGTAGCAAACAGTATCTTTCATACGATTTCCAGTATTTTTAGTTTTTTTTTCTTGATGTATGAAATTATAATATTTGCAGAATAAGCCACAGTTCAAACAATATTTCTTTATGTTTTTGGATTTTTTACAATTACGTACCTCAGAATTCGAGAATTTCAAAACTTTTCCAAAAATTATACCTACGCAGTTTTCAAGTATTAATAGCTTTCATGTATTTCTTGATTGTATTTTTACTATTTATAAACTTTCTAAGCGTTATCAAGTATTTTTAAAATTTTAGAGTTTTTTACTAGATTGCCATATAGATTTTTGGAATTCGATGCAGTAGAATTCAAATTTCTATCAGTTTTCAGTAACTTGAAAAATTCATTAAAAAATTCATCTGTAGCCGAAATTCTTTTTGAGTTAGTTAAATCTATAATTTAGGATTTTATTGAAATAAGAAAGTTCATTTGAAACCATTCGTTATGTTTTCTAGATTCCAATTATTAAGATTTTGACAATTTTTATTTGCATCATGATTTATTACTATTTCTTTTGTATTCTTCGATAATAATGATTTCTGTTATTTGCACATATAATTTACACCATTTTCACATAAAATGATATTTAATTATTTTTATCCGAATTTTAGAAGTTGTTTAAACCATTAGAACCCTCTTTCTGATAAATTTCCAGTTTTCTTTTACGAGAGTTTACTGTAAAACGTGCAAAATTAACTAATAATGGTTAATTGATGTCAAGGCATGGAAAATATGTTGTTCTTATCGAAATTCAGTTATTTTGCAAGTGACTATTCCTAAATGTTGAGTACCAATAGAAATTTTGAAATGTTCGAGAAAATGTTTCAAAGTTTAGAGGATTTATATTGAGCAATTTCAAAGGTGTATAAATTTTATATGAGCCAGTATGTTTTTTCATGAAATAAGGGAAGCTAATAATAATATTAAGGGGGGAGTAAGGGATGAGCAAATTCAGAAAATCGATTTTCTTTTTTTACGTTTTCTTGAAGTTTAACGTTTCGAAAATGTTGTGTCACAATTTCAAATCAATTGATGATTCAGTGTAAGTACGTTTCGAAAATGTTGTGTCACAATTTCAAATCAATTGATGATTCAGTGTAAGTCACAAAAAAATTTTTTTTTCTTTTTTTTAGAGTAATAAACAAATTATAAACGCGTTTTTCTGAAAACCAATTTATTGAGTCCGTGAACACGATCCTGTAAAATTTACTTGACCGATTCTTTTTAAACTTGGAACATACTTTCATGGTATAAAATGCCTCCCCCTACGTTTTTCAAAATTTTCTATTTTCATATTTGAGTAATTTTTCACTTAAAAAATGGCGGGAAATTCATCGAAAAATTGCGTTTTTTGCTTCAATAAACCACGAATTGTTAAAAAACGAAAATAATAACTTTCTAACGATTGAGTGTGGAGAATGAACTCTTAGTTTAAGTAAATTGACCAACTTTTTTGATTTCCGATAATTCTACGCCGAGTTATCTTGTTCACCGTACAACGTGTTTTCAAAAAGACGTTTTGGGAAACGAGAAAGTGTTTTTTGTTTCAAGCTATCTCTTACCCCCCCCCCCCTAATACGCTCCACGGAACAGAAAATCTTGGACGAAAATCAATACGATCGTCCTGGTGATAATTCAAAAAATTATTTATAATTTTCATGACTTTTCGATCTTTTGGAGCCGAAAACAATTAAAAACTCATTTTTTGTTAATGTAAACTACATTTACATTAGAATAGTTCTATAATTATTCTTCGAAAAAAAAAATTTTTTTTTCTTATGTTAAATGCGGTGGTTCTATTTATTAAAACATTTTTTCCTAACAACATGTTAAGTAACATCGTAAATTTTGTACATCTTTACTGTATCTCTTACTTAAAATCATATGAGAATTATAAAGAATAAAAATGAAGCATTATCTAAGAAATATGAAAAAAAAATTTTCAACTGATTTTTCGTTCTACAAATTTTTGTCTGGAAAATCAATCAGTACTTATATGTAATTTGCGAGATGCGTCATTTATTAAAGTCATCAAATTCTTTGTATATTTGACGAGTCAAACTGCGTAAAACTGGCAAATAAAATGAAGCCTTATCGGGTTACAGAGTCTAAAGTTGGTAGTTGACAGCGAGCAAGCATTCGAACATCCGTGGTTTGTTCGCAAATTCTCTGGAACTGCCTCGTTGAGTAATTAACAAAGTTCTCCCGAGACACACTAGTCACATCGAATTTGGCTTTTCAATTAGTAATAATGTATCTATAATTCGCTAGATTCCGGTCAGCAAACGCCCCTTCCTTTTTGTACGTGTAAATTGCACTAATTTGACTTGATTAAAGTCATTTGGAAAAGTCCGATTTTACATACAAGTACTCCATACCGAAACGCAGTCAGACCTGAGAAATTCGTTAATATGAGAAAGCACGATATCAAATCATCCAAAGTTCTAACGAGAAAAAACAAATCGCACGAAACTTACTCGCATTCGGACGAGGCTGGAATTATATAGGCAAAAAGAAGTTTCAAAGTAGAAACTACCGTTTCAGAAGAATATATATCTGATAGCAAATGAAATTGCTCTGGACGAACTTTACGGAAACTAATTAAAATCGTTCAAACATGGATATACGGTATGGCAGGAAGAAAAAAGCCAAATACTGTGATATCCGAGCCAAATCGAAGTTAGTAAATTTTACAATTGTTTCGTTTTCTTTTTCATAAATCAAAATTGTGCAATGTTATGTAGTTTTTGTTACGTGACGGTCACCCAACCGTGACGTAACTGTGATATGAAAACCTATACATCTCGAGTTACCGCAAAATAAGATTTCAAGCGAAACTACGAGTGTCAAGTGGACTGATATTGATAGAATTCAGCATACAAGAGAGAATAGTGACGTTCAAAAATGATTGTTTCAGCCGAACGTCGAGAGAGTGAGAGACGTTATCGTATATTGGAAAATGATTGAATCCCCAGTCTCTTCTAACATGCGATTGTCTTGTTCTTCACAGAGAAGAAAATTTTAGAAATAATAACTATTTCAACGATCTTTGAACTCACGATAGAGAATATTGAAGAAATTCCCCTCTTTTTCTTCTCTCTGTTTCTTTCTTTACAAACATATGCAACGACTTCCAAGAGTCCAAGATGTTGATAAGCAAGTTATGATAACAGATACAACGATACGAAATGAAAGCACGCTTTCAAAAACAAACAAAAACCTGCCTTTTTCTTACGAGATAACTTTTTTTAAGCGTTTCGTGCGCTTTTTTTTCGAGTCGTCCCCGAGGTCAGGCTGAACTATCGCGGTCCAGCTCAAACATATGCTTTCTTTTCTTCCCTCGACTTCATGAAAAGAAGAAAACTTGTAAAAAACTTGCCACAAAATATGGCTTTTTGAATAGCATTTGCGAAGAGAACAGAAACGAAAGCGAATTGAAATTTGCTTGAGCATTTTCATATTGCGCGACATCTCGTCAGAAACTTTATTCGGAAATCGAATTTTTACTTCGGAATAACCTCTTGCATCCTTGATTTTACAATGGAATATCAAGTCAGTTTTTAGGAACGAAAAGAATGCGTCGTGTTTAGCGGGAAAACTATTCTGTACGCGCATTTGGACACAATAATCTGCCATATAAAATGCAAATTCTTGCCTGACCTATTTTCCAAAGACTTCTTGGCACCGCACGTGAATCTTTTCAAGCCAAATAAGCTTGATTCGCGAGCGTGTATTCATTCGGTATTTGCGAGCAGCGGAAAATACCTGAAATTTTGCGATGCCGGTGTTTTGGCGAGCATGTGGAATGAGCGCGATCGAGCGGAATTTAACAGGCTACGATTTTCCGCGTTGATTGTTCCGCTGCGTACTGCGTGATTATTTCGGATTCCGGGAGAATTTTTCGGTCGGAGTTTTTTACGGATCATTAAATATTATCATTTTCAGTTTCAATTGTTATTACCCATCTGCTTATTGTCTGTTAAATTCATGGTGTCATATTCAAATATTCCGAATCGAATATTTTGAAGGTGATTTACAATTGGTTTGGTTTTTTCGGTGTCTTAGGAATTTTGGTGTCTTTTTGGTGCCATTTTATGAATATATAAATTTAAATATTTTTGAATATTGATATATTTTAAATTTATAAAGAATATTTAAATAAATATTATTTATATATTTATTACATTATTTATATTTATATGAATATATAAATATTTTTGATAAATTTAAATATTTCATTAAATTAATCATATATTTTTTTTATTATGGATTTTATATGTATAAATATTTTAAAGGAATATTTTACAGTTTGTTTGATTTTTTTGGTGTCTTAGGAAGTTGCCATTTTATGGATTTTAACGCGTCATATGGTAAAAGGTCACTTTTCCCAATGGACATTTTTCCCAAAAAATCATGTTATGAATTTCAATATTTCAGGTGAAAATTTCTAAATAATAATCAAACTTGTTTCACTGCTATATTTCAAAAATTCACAAATCAATTTTCCCTTTAATGCATCATAACTCGATAGAAACTGTAAAAAAAAGTATCAAGAAATACAATTATTCATAACAAATATGTAAAATCAAAATTTTTGACACCCACGAATACCCCTCGCATATTTAACATGAAGTCAGTAAGCATTTCGTTAACGAGTGCATTAATGAACTTGTTTCGTTTTTCAGCATACCACAAATTATGTTATAAAACATAGTTAGTTCCCTCACATCACTTGCAGAGTCCAACTTTCTAAATTTTCTCTATATTTTATGTTGATTTCACGTCACAGAAACGTAAATTTTCAAAGTTTTGAAATAGCATTAACTTTATTTAGATGAAACACGGGATTTGCAAACATCAAGAGTTCTGAAATCAACTATAAAGTTTTGAAATTTTCGTTAACATAATTCAATCGTCAATTTCACTTCACTACTTCTTTCTTCTAATTCAGGAAAGAGATCGTAAATTCATGAATAAAATTAAGGAAAAAGAATAAATTTATCCTGTCACGTGATTTTTATCATTATTCACAATATACACGATCTACGAAGTTATATACAGAATATTACCTAAATATGTGTCAAATGAAATTTTTTATTGTCCAGCGCACTCATTTCCAAGAAATATGCCAAATGTCAGTTTTGTAATTATCAAAAATGACCGTCGAAATAGCCATTTCATACTCTTCTTTCATTTTTCTTCATATTGCAAAACTTTAGTGAAACGAGATCGTTTTACACAAATTTATAGCCAGTAAATGTGATGTCCAATCCATTCATTTTTCTTTTTTTTTTCATATCGTACTGACGCTTATTATTCTTTTTTAAACCGTATCCGATGTTTTGAATTTATACTGAGTTTTCGAAAATTTCTCGTTTACTGAATTTCATATATAATTCATATTCTTTCTTTTGAACTTATTTATTATTATTTTTTAAGAGACTTTAAGAGTATTTTATTGAATTTCGAATGAAAATATAGACTGTTCCTCGTACATAATTTTTTTTTTTTTCGTAAGAAAATACTATTTTTTATTAAAAATTTCAATCCGTAGTCCATCGTATTTCAACGTGCTATCACGCTATTTCTGAGAAATTGTAAATTACACAGTGTGCACTTTGAAATGTCGAAAAAATACAGACAAAAGTTTTCCGCATTTGAGTTCTACGATACTACTCACCATCTGAACCGAGTGCCAAGTAGTATTGAGCCACAAACATCAGGAACACTTCTCGGCCAGATGTTTGCCAAATCTGGATAGGACATGAAATGAACACATGCCAAGAAACCGCGAATTTTCTAGTTGGATAATCCTGACAAAGTATTGATTCCAGTTAAATGGTCATGACAAATTTAAAGGAACCACTAGGCTTCTGAATTATTAAAATATTTTCTTTAGCTGAATTCTCTCTTCATTTTTGATTAACTTTTCACTATCGTACAAGAGTAACAAATCATTAGGAAAGAGTGAAATCTTACCTGAATGTATAACCGGGAAAACTAGGTCTTGCTGTGGGAAATAACAAACTGTCTCATTATTAGTTTGTAAAAAACACTCTGAAAAACTAGCAAGAGATTAATGACTAGTCAATGTTCAGATTCGAAGCAGGTTTTCCATAAACAGTCTTTTCTCGACGTCGCCTGATTGTAAACTAACTAGTAAATAGGAAAAACTAGACACAATCCTACTAGGTATATTTTACTTATGAACTCATCTAAACCCAAATGCCTAAATCCCAATGTCCTATTTCAAACTGGAATAATGCAGCTGATAGATAAGTCAGTTAACGAAGATCGATACCAAAACTTCTATTTCCATTCAAATGACTAGAATATTCGGTTGTCATTGCACTTCTTCATTACGAATCTCATTTATTATCTATGTCACTGAGATCACGAATCGTGTTTTCCAAGAGTGGAAATGGGCGATGTAGGACTTTCGCCGCATCCGCGGACTTTGTAATTCCGACCACGAGACTTCCTCGAGCGAGCGGTTCCTTGACAACGGGCAAAGGGCCTGCACGCGGTTTATTCTCTTATCGATTTACGGTTAAATTCGTAGCGGCAGACAATCTAAAGTTTGCGTATCGTGTCTGCCCGTACAATGCAATGTCCACTTTGGAAAAGGGGCCGCAGGATTCGCGCGTTCCAAGTTAGCTGAGAAGTCTATCATCCCATCATCGAGGCCCGCTTTTGGCCAGCCTGGCTTTGTGCCAAAATAGCGTCCCGCACGCTAGATTAAGCAGATTAACCGCACGCTCCTATACCCCTCTCCCTTTTGCCAGATACGTACAAACTAACGTTGTTAAGGGCCCCCAGTGTTTGTCGATTAATCGAGTTTTCCTCCTTTCAATCGCACCGAATTTTACAAACGAGTGCCATTGTTCTCGGCAATTCGCACTTTTCGTTCGTCTGATTCTACTGGGTTTAAAGATTTGCATGTTACGTTGGGTTGAAAGCAGGAAAACTTTTTCTTCTTTTTGTAAGAGACGATTCATAGGAAATACGTTTTTTTTTATTATTTGTGGAGCTGGTGCAAAATGATTGACAACCAATTATTTGGGTTTTAGATGGATTTTGTGATTCTTCACTTCCTTCTATTGGATGTTAGGAAGTAGACTTTATTTTCTGCAATTTAACAAAATGTTATTACTTTCAATAACCCAGGTAAAAATGAGTAGATCTTTAGATATCTACATGAGATCTACTGTAGATCTACTCAAGTAGATCTATAGAGATGTACCCAAATCGAGCATCTCTGAAGATCTACTTGAGTAAATCTACTGTAGATCTATTTGAGTAGATCTTAATCACCAAATAGCACTATGAAGATCTTCATAGATCTACCAGCAGATACATGGAAATGACCGGAGATCAACAAATAGATCTATGAAGATCTTCGTAGATCTACC
>JAPYZL010106584.1:0-21647 GCA_030522825.1 Platygaster orseoliae
GAAAAAATATTGTATGCTACACGAGACAAAAAGGATGATTTCAACTCGTGCCCAAACTTTGCACTCGTTGGAATCATCCTTTTTCTCCCTTGTAGCATACATATCTATTTATTTCAGACAAACAAATTTTATTAGACTCTAACTAATTTTGTTCCCATCCAAAAAATTTACGTTTCTGCCTACTCGAATTTGTTTGTCAGAACCAAAAATGTATTCAAGTAAACCAAATTGTTTTTTTATTGTAAGAATTCTAATCTCGAAAATGAACATTTTTCGAGAAAAGATGTCTACTAATTTTGAAAATAAATCGTCTATTAGCCTCACATTTCCAATATATTTCGATAAAACCAAAAAATGTTTCTCGAATCGTACGAGGTTCGGAGTAACGAATGGGGTTGAAAATCCGTATGGATAATCGTCGGGGATTATCTTTTGGACCTACATATCGTGAATGGTCGTGCTGGGCAAAGCGATGGCACAGATTCACGACGATAATTATGCTGAATGAACGTCCCCGAGTGTCGGATGCGTTCGCAACACGTGCGACTACTCCGGGTTGTTGCGTATGAATTCTAGGCCAGATAGCTTCATTGATTTTTCGTCTAGCTGTCGTTGGGTGGAGTTCGTTGAACCTTTTTTCACCCTATCGTACAAGACGCTTTTTCTCACAATTTTCACTCATTTCCCTGAGGTTTCCCGAATCTCAGATGGAATTTTCGTCAGTGACACTAAACAGGGGCGTCGCAACGAAATCATACGTGGAAGGACAAACTCAAATTCTTCAAAGATTGAAAGTTAAATCAAATTCTAATTTTTTTTATGTTTCCAGAGTTTTTGTAGATTGTGCTATAGCTTTTGTTAGTATTTTATAGTTCATACTTTCTGAAAATATATAAAACCTAACTATTTTCCGATATTTCCATGGATTCCTAAATCGAGAAAATTTCATCTTAACGCACTTCACTCGTTTACAACTTGTTACATTTTTAGTATTTTTTATCAAGTAAGAAAAATTTTAATTTTTTCTCTTTTGCACTAATGTTTTCAAAATGATATAACCCTACTGTCAGAAGTATTTCATAATCTATTTTTTATAACCAAAATAATTTTTTTCTAAATTATTTCCTTTTTCCCCAAAAACCACGTTAAGATGAACTGAAATAATGCTTAATCTTTCATGAGTGAATTTTTCACTGCCCTCGCTCTATTTACATCTAACTTGACCATTAGCAAGCTTAACGCAAATGACACTGTCGAGATAGGAAGAGGCGATGAAACGATCAAGTCGACGATTTTCATTGCGTTCGTCACGATATCAAACCGTTCATTTTCCTAATTGCCAGTGATTCGACTTGATTAAACTTGTTAAAAATCACGCTATCAACATTTCCTCTATCGCATGTTGAAATTTACGAAAATTATACCATGTCAGAAAAAAATTCCCTTGGAAAACATGTTTCTTATTAGTTGAAAATACGGGAAAATTGTGTAGAAAATTTTCCTTTCCGGGTCAACTTGACTCTGCAATTGCGTCATTAATGAACTTGGCTTGATTAGATATAAAAATGGAGTTCAAGAGAAAGCGATAAACAAATTGCTTTTTGCGTTTTCAGGAATGTTGAAAAGAAAAGAAAAAGAACAAATTTTCAGTTTGAAGTTTAATTTAATAAGTAGTATAGTTTGATAATAATTTAATAAATCAGTAGGTTTGTCGGTTAGCGACTCCACCCAAACGCAAATTTTACTGATCAACGTCTTATATTAATTTTCCTTCAATCCTGAGTGATTCTTTTCCTGATTTTTCATGATATGTTAAAAACAATTGAGTTTTTTCTTTGGAAATAATTTGTTTTCCTTTTACTGAATTTCAGGAACTTCGGCCATACGTTGTTACGACTGTAACAGCGCAACTAACAGTCTCTGTGCCAAAAACAATCCACCAGATGCTTTGAAAAAAGACTGCGCCGAACATGTAGAAGGCTCAAAGTATACAATGTGCAGGAAAATCACGCAGTCCATTGAATTTAGCGTGAACGGACGTAAGACAGATTTTAATGATTTTTTTGTTTTCATTTTGAAAATGATAGGAAATGCTCATTTTATAGATAAAACAAAAAGTTTGAAAGTCTAAAAGTTATCAATTTTTATTTTAATTAAAGAGTGTATTTTGTAAGAAAATTTTATTGTGCTGAATTGTAAAATATTGACGAAGAGAAAATCATTATTTGTTCGAATAAATGTTAGAAAGGGATTTTTTTAAAAAATCCGTCTCAATGTTATTTTCTTGAATATATAAATTTATTACAAATTAAAACAAGATTTTGATTCCTGGAGCATTGAATTTCAGAAGGCTAAATAAAAATTCTTAATATCAGAAAACTCTTTTAGTTGTATAAATAATGAGGAAATACGAAAAATATTATAAGTATTAGAAAAATACAAAACTCTAACAACAAAGTTTTGAAAATCAGAAAATTCCAAAAGAAATATATTTTGAAAGTATTTCAGCAATTTTTTAAATTTCCTTATTTTATAATATTCATACAATTTTCAAATATTTCTTGGAATTATTGGATTTACACAACATATTTCTAGAATTCGATGCTTTATTATTGAAATTTACAAAAATTTTGAGTTTCTAGTATTTTTATAAATTTGTAATTTTAATAGATTTCCAATATTTTTAAATATGTCTGGGAAAATTAAATCTACGAAGCTTTCAAGTACCTTATAGATGTTTTATATTTTCGTACATTTTTTAATGTTTATAAGATTTTGTAGCCTTTTCATAGTATTTTTATAGATTTCTATTATTTCTACACATTTTTATATACGTTGTTTCAGAACTCTATGATCTAGAATTCCAAATTTTATAGATCATATGTATTTGTTCAGATTTTTTAGAAAAAATTTCTGTCCTAGAATGTTTATACTTTTAGTGTTTCTTCAAATTCTTCATAATTTGAAATACTTTTTAGTATTTTTTTGAATTTCTACAATTCGATGCTCCATTCTGCCCACGCGCCTGCTATGAACCAAAAATTAATAGTATATTCCTTAACTAGTGTGGGAAAGTTTTTTTAATGAATCTGAAGTTTGCAACGCGAGCCAGAGGCGAGAGTTGTAATCAGATTCTTTAAAAAAACTTTCCTACACTAGTCAAGGACCATATTTTATTCAACAACGTGAAGAAATGCGAGTTTTATGAGATACAAGCGGGGGAGAAACGAGCCATTACTTCACGGCGTTGAATAAAATATTTTTCTTGTTAAAAAGTAGTTTTTTTTCTATCTCTTATTTTTAATTCTAAATTTCTATATTAATTTTTCTAAATAAAGAAATAAGAGAACATTGAAACTCGTAATAGCAACTTTTTGCAAAAAAATTAAATGGACAATCGATAATTTTGAGGAATTTAAAACATTTTTCCCGAGATGTATAGTTCATAAACGTTATCTGGAACTCGGCTAATTTTCCGAATTTTCACAACTATTAAGAGTATTTTTGAATTTCAAAGTTTTCTTAATTTTGAAAATTGTACTCAATTGCAAACGTGAAACACACTATACAAAATATTCCATATTTCATAATAATTTGTCGAAATGATCAGGATTTTTCGTAGATTGAAAACACTTTATGAGTTTTTTCAGATTTTCCGCTCAAAACAGAAAACCATTTTAATTCATATTACGAAAACATACGATAGTGAACACTATCTTTACAATTTTCAAACGTTCATTGAATTCATTAGAATTTTTGACAACTCTGTCCAACCTATTCAGATTACTTGTAATTTCGTATTTCAAAAACAGTTTTATCATTAAAATGATTCCTAAGAAAAAGATGTTCACAAAATTAAAATTTTGAAAAATCACACTGGAATTATTTTTCTGAGATTAACCATCAATGATTTATTTTCTGATAAAATTTTATTTTCTTGTAGAAACGTTTATAAATAATTTTTTTTATAAAAATTTTAATTCATAAGAAATGCACGTGACTTAAATATTTTCTTATAAAAAATTTATAATTTCTTTTAAAAGTGCCATTTATTTTCATAACAAATTTTTTTCTTTAGAATTTTTTAAGGTTGTCCTTATAATAAATAGAATTCTTATTAAAAATTTCTAGTTGTCATAAGAATTTTGCCATTTCTTAAAAGAATCAAAGTCACTAGTGCACGGAGAGAAATTTTTAGCAACCATTCATTTATGACCCTCCCAAAGTTTTGGGTAGTACAACCAAAACTTGAGTTATGATAACCAAATAACTGATTATTGCAACCTAAGTATCAATCATAAAAATCGAACATAAGTTGCTATAACAGAAGTTTTGGTTGTAGTACCCAAAACTTTGGTGGGTCCATATTTTACTAAACTAATGGTTGCTGTAACCAAACCATTTTTCGCCGTGTGTATAAACATGTTTAGAAAGTTCCTTGTTAGGGGCTTCGTCAAATTTGTTTTTTTAATTTGTCAATGTTTTAAACTTTATGAAAATTAGAAAAAGGGAAAGAGTGGAACAAAAAAATGTCTTGTTCCAGTGCAAGCTCACTCTCGTGTGATAAGAAATTGCGGTTGGGACGAGTCAGCGTACAAAAACAAGTGCTACCAACGCGGTGGTTTCGGGGGTCGTCAAGAAGTCTGTTCTTGCAGCGACGATCTTTGCAACGCCGCTACTCACTTTTCAACGTCCCACTCAGTCATGATTCTCAGCCTGATTAGCAGCGCCATTTTTGCGCTCGCGCGCAATTAAGAATCGCCGAGTTATCTTGACGATCTCAAAAATACACAAAAAAAAAAAAACATAAAATAACTAAAAAATATCGCGACTCGGCAATGAAAAAGATCTCTCAACCAAGATTTAAAAAACCGCGATGCACAAAGAGATAACTTCACAAATCAATAAAAAAAAAAAAAACCAAAAATGGGCGATAATTGTTGAAAATCGGTGTTCGCTTTTAGCGAAAAAAAGTTTAGTCCGCGGAACACTTTTTTTCCCTTGTCTACATTACCCAAAGTAGCAAAACGAGCATATCCTGTAAAATATGTCGGAAGTTCGATTTCAGCTTCTAGATCTGAAACAAACCCTCGTGGACCTAAGCTGTATGTAAAAATCATGTAAACATGTTCACGAAAACATGTCCACAAGGGACGCGTTAGGATATAACTCTTTTTTTTATTCTCCATTTCTGTCCATTAAACAAATATTATAAACAATAATGAATTAAATAAGGGATAAACGATAATGGATAATTTTCAGGTATACTGAAAATGAATTAGATCTCATCTTTTCCGCTCACTCGCAACAAAATATGACTTTTTGTCCGTTTTTTTATAGACCGTTTAGATGGAAAGTTTGATGATTTGAAAACTGTGTTCACTAAGATAGATGCGATGCAAAAGATCTGAATGTGAAACAGACGTCGAAAATTATATAGTAATGTTAATATTTTATCGTTGAGACGCATAAAAAAAACCGCAACAGGGCAAAAATAGGCGAACTATGGATACATACTGTACAATATTTTACGCTTGTGACATGTTACGAAATTACACGATTAATTATTATAATATATCAAAGTTATCCGAAGTATTTATTTCAATAAAACCGATAATTAATAATTGCGTGTTCTAACCTGTCTTCATTTTTTCGTTTCAGGTTTCAATTTGTTAGTGTTTTTTTTTGTTTTTTGTTTTTTGTTTTTTTTTTTTGGAGTGGATTCAAATAGTTTGACATTTATCGCGGGCGTTTTGTAAAATAATTTTTGCTGTGTTGATAATTGATTCGAATCATGTTTGGTGAGATGTCAAGTGACTTATACGTTGTGAGGTAAAATTTTCAGTCGGGTAAACAAAAATTGGAGGTATGTTTAGTTGGGGAGTCGCGATTTTATGAATATTTAGGTTAAAGTGAAAATTTTTTCAAAATAGTAAGGAATAGGGAAAAATCTAGAACCCAAAATAAATTTGTTTTGAAGATGAAAACACTGAAAAGGAATGAAAAAGTTGTAAACTCATAATTTTGAGCTTGGAAGAGAATTTTTCCAATTACTTTCATCGAAAAAATTTTTATTATTACTATAAACAAAGTAAAAGTACTGTTTAAATGTTGAAAAAAGTTCTTACAAAAATTCTATTATTATTTTGAATCAGATTTTGTTTTCACTGATGAAAAATGTGTTGATTGTTTATCAAAAATTTTTTTCCCAGTTCGTAATTTTGATTTGATGACTTTTAATTGAAATTTAGTAATTTTTGATATTTACATTATTTGAATTTTCTTATTTAAACTCAATGCATTTTGAAAATTATCGAATAGGTAAAGTCGTTGTATACAGAAAATTTGTTTTGTTAGTAACAATTTACTATATTTTAAATTATAACCTTTCATCTCAGAATAAATCACGTTTAAAACACTGAAAAGGAATGAAGAGGTTGTAAACTCATAATTTGGAACTTGGAAGAGAATTTTTCCAATAATTTAAATCGAACATATTTTTTATTATTATTATAAACAATGAAGAAGCTCTGTATAAATCTTAAAAAAAATTTTTACAAAAATTCTACTATAATACTTTGAATCAGATTTTGCTTTTACTTGTGAAACATAATGTTGATTCTTTAACAAGAATTTTTTTTTAGATCGTAATTTTTACTTGATGACTTCGATGATTTTTATTCAAATTCAGTAATTTTTGAAATTGACATTATTTTAATTTTCATGTAGCAACTTATTCTTTTGTGATTAACAATTTATTATACTTTTAATTGTGAATTTCATCCCATACTGGGTTTTCCAGTTTTGAACAATTTTTGATCTTTTTAACTCAAAAATTTACAGTCATCTAATTTGAAAGTTTACTAATAAAAACAATTAGTTGCAGAAACTTGAAACTTCGTGGAGTTATAGTTTTTAATTAACTGTATTTAAAAAATTCAAAATTTTGGCAAAATAACCCTTCTATACTAAAATATAAGCTATTAAATTTGACGAAACAGTTTGGAGTTTTTTGACTTGTTTTTTCATTATAAGAAAGTCCTTTTATAAATTTTTCAAGTAAATTCTGTAAAACTTGGCACACCAGAAAATTTGTAATTTCAACCGTACAGTTTGTGATTAATGCATTTAAATTACATAGTCAACAATAATATTTTTTGAAAAATCACTCAAAAACAAGTCGTTTATAAAAGCTAACGTTTCAAAACTGCAACTACCTTAATTTGATTTCGAAAAATCTGATGTCAAGTACGAAAAATCATCAGAAACGATCCTTGTATCATGCAACCCGCTGCTGCGCGATCCAGTAGATTGGCGCCACCCCAAATTCCTTCAAACCCACCATTTTTGCCTCAACGTCTCATCTATGCCCCGGTCACAAATGTGCAAACCTGTGCCAGAAGTTTGCCCCAAAATTGTGTTTACTCCGTACAAGGTATATCATCATATCATCAAAATATATCATATCGCAGTCGAATGACTTCATGATGTCAAATGATGATATCACTGCAGTGCGATATGATATCACACCATGTCTTGCCGTATTATGATATTCCATGACATCATATGATATCATATGGTTACATTATGAAATCATAAATGTTTACTGGGTTCCAACCTTCTGAATGAAGTTAAACAACTTTTCAATTTTTCGTTCAAAAGGTGTCGACAAAAACAATGCATCCCAGACGAAATCGCGTTCTCTGCGCAATCAGCACTACCAACAGCTAAATCCCGCGAATCCCATTGTCATCTACAAGCAACCAACCGGAAGTTGTTTCCCTCGAGCTCCGCTGCCAAATCCAGCGATTCTTGCTCTTCCACCCACGCCCTTTCCAGAGTACTACAAACCCAGTCTCGCCATGATACCCCAAACTTGCTACCCAAAAACACCCGAGTTCCAGAACTTTTACTTCATGCAGGAACGTCAGATACAGCAATTTTACCAGCAACAACGCGTAAACCCCGCGTTTCCAATTCCCCAGATGACCTCCCAAATGGCTCAATCTTTTTGCTTCGGCTCCAATGTTCATGTCCCAAACTGCGTTCCCAACAGAAACCAAAACGTTCCTTCTTCGGTACCAAACTCAGCCTCGGAAAAACCTGAAATCGAATCGACGGCAACCAAGTGGAGTCCAAAAACTGGGAAAAGGGAAGAAGAGAAGGGCCAAGTTCTCGATGAAGCTCTATCCGAAGCTTCGTCCACGAGTTTCGATTTCACGATCGAAGCGGAGAAAATGGTCTCGGCTCTGTGCGATGTGAAAAATGACCTTGGGTGCAAGACAGAGGGGAAAGGGGGGTGGTTCGATGATTTCGGTAAATCTCAGAGGTCGATTGGGACGCAGACTCAAGAACGGAAGCAAAATCCTGCGACGATGAGGAAGACGATTCACGACGGTTGCGTGGAGGCTGAGGAAATTCTGAAAAACCTCAGGTATACTCTCTGGATTCCTTAGAGTGAAATTTCACTCGAATAAAGTGAGAATTCCAAAAATCAAACTTGAGTGGAAATTTCAATCGTTTTAGAGTGACAATTTACTTAAAAAAACTGAGTGAATTAGCCACTACATATTTTCGAGTGAATATTCACTCTAAAACGATTAAAATTGCAGAGTGAAATTTCCACTTGAGTTTGATTTGCAGGATTCTCACTCTATTCGAGTGAAATTTCACTCGAAGGAATTTAGAGTATACCCTGGCGCTCTTTTGAAGAAATTTTCCTTTTTCTTTTTCACCATATTTGAGTTTTTTAGCGACATCAATAATAGAACAATAGTATATTTCTTCACTAGTTGAATTAATGAAATAATTATGTGATTGTATTGAAACTAATATTAAAACAATTTTTTCGTAATCGAAATTTTCAATGTTCTTTGATTTTGTGAAATTTTAAACTAACAATGAATTTTTCAAAACTAACGTTACATTATGAAAATTTTTCCAACTCTTTGAGATTTTTCCTAATTCTTTAGTACTTTCAAAGTAATTTAGTTTTTCATTATTAAATGGAAAAAAAACATTCCTATGTATATTTTAAAGAAATGTGATAACCAATACAATTTGCAGTTTTTTTTTAATTTTTTGAAATTCTATGAATTTTTTTGAAATACGTATGACTTGCCACTTTATTTTCCAAATTGAAATTCATGAAAATACCGAAAAATACATCAAACCTTAGGAATATATAGAAAAACTGTTTCTCAAAATATTCATTAAATTACCAAAAATAATGAAACTATACTGTAGTTTTGAAATCAGAAACCTTCAAAAGTTTTTTGTCTTTCTATAATTTTTATCATTTTAATAATTTTTCAAGTTTTGATCCTGAAATTTTATTTACATCGTGATTTAAAATTTGAAAAATAAAAATTGAAAATGAATTGATAATTAAAATTTAGAAAAAATTATGAATTTGTCAAAAATTCTCAATTGAGGAAAATATTGGAAAATATGAACTTGAAAGTGTTAGGAATCCAAAAGTTTTCAAACTTTTCAGATTGTCACAAATTTTATTATTTTACTTCAAAATTGTGGATCGTTCCGTCAATATTTGTAGTGTTTTATCGATTCATTTCTCGGAGTCAATAAATAAAGAAGCACCAAATATTTGAATTTTTATTATTTTAGAAATATCAAAATTTTAAAATCGTTTAAAATTACTGACATATTTAAGGAGGTGGGGGGGGGGATAAAGGATAAGCAGATTCAGAAAATCGATTTTTTTTTACGTTTTCTTGAAGTTTAGTTCAATTTCAAATCAATTGAAGATTCAGCGTAAGTCGTAAAAAAAATTTTTTCTCATTTTTAGAGTAATAAACAAATTATAAACGCGTTTTTCTGAAAACCAATTTTTTGAGTCCGTGAACACGATCCTGTAAAATCGAACATACTTTCATGGTATAAAATGCCTCCCCCCTACGTTTTTAAAAATTTGCAATTTTCATATTTAAGTAATTTTTCACTTGAAAAATGGTGAAAAATTTAGCGAAAAATCGCGTTTTTTGCTTCAATAAACCACGAATTGTTAAAAAACGAAAATAATAACATTCTAACGATTGAAGGGGGAGAATTAACTATTACTTTGAGTAAATTGACCAACTTTTTTGATTTCCGATAATTCTACGACGAATTATCGTGTTCACCGTACAACGTGTTTTTAAAAAAACGTTTTGGGAAACGCTCTGTCACCGGTTTATTTTTCAATATTTAATTACAAAAATTTAACAAAATATTCTCTAGATGATGCTTTATAATTTTAAAAAAGTTTGAATAAATTTGCTTGAGCTGTATCTCCGTAAAAAATCAGCGAAAAAGGTGTTTTTTGTTTCAAGTTGTCCCTTACCCCCCCCCCCCCCTTAATGTACTTTAGATTGAAAATTCAAAATATCTAGAAACTTTGAAAAAGTAGAAAATTTGGAATTTTCAATCATTTTCACAGTTCAAGTTTAAAAAAATGAAAACTTATAAAGGTTTTAAAAAATTTTCATAGTTTCAATATTAATTTTTCAAGTCCTCCAAGTTGTCGAAAATTCTTAACATTTTTGTGTCGTATACAATTTTCAAATGTTAGAAACGCAAAAATTAAGTTTTCGAATTCCTTAAAATTCCATTATCTCCAACATTTCTAAACGTTTCCAATTTGTTAAAAACGTATAATTTTTTCGATGTTTTCAAATATCAAAAATTTTGCAATCATACATTTCCGAATTGAAATAAGATTTAATAAGATTTAAATAAGATTCATAAGTTATGTAGAGCTATGAGTAATTTATAAAATGCATATTTGTTAAGTTCTTTCATGATTATGTCTTATTTCAAGCAAATTCTCTCACGGGTTCTGAAAAGCGCCAGGATATTTCGAAAAAAACTGTTGAAAGCGAGTTTCAGAACTCGTTCTTTGTTCCTTTCAAGGTACTGCAATGATCCAAAGTACGAGAAGCTCAATGGAATTTCTTTGGCCACTCGAACTGCGGTCAACAAATCTTCCAACTGTTTTCCAACTTTCGCTGGCGATCGAGTTTTCGTCCATGATCTCATCAACATCCTCCTGAGAATCAGCAACGGCTGGCTGGTTCTCGACAATTATTTAAACAAACAACCCCATTCAACTCTCGCCGATAAATGCGATAAAAAACTGACGAAAAACTTCCAAATCTGGGAAAACAATACGAACGAGCTTCTGAAGAGTGTAATCCAAACGTTCTCCAAGCTGGACAAACGCTCGAGTCCTTCCAAACCAGTTGACCTTGAAGCTACGACTGGAAATTTCTCCAACTTTCGGTACTTGAACCCGAAGGAATCCAAGCTTCGCAGCAAATGGACGATATCGGAGAATTTAGAGACCGTTTCCGACACATCCAAGAAACTGCATAAGAAAAGTGCGGTCTCCAAATCTTCGTTAACTGCCGAATTCCTCAATTTACAAAAAGAGGTTCAAAAGTCTAAAGAAAACGTTGAAAAAACCGATACTGACACTTGTTCGTTCTTCGCCAATGTTGATGACCCTTCGATCCCTGAAAATCAGAGTTGTTCGAAGAATTTGGTGAATTTAATGAACGCGGATCAGCAACTCTTGTCCCTAAAAAACATGCAGAGCATCCAAAGTGCTCCTTGGAGCGCTGGAAGTCTCATGAGCAAACCAAGCAAGAACCCTTTGGACGAATATGATAGTTCAGAGGACATGCGAGTTTATATGAAACCAGGGAGTTACAATGTCCCGAAAAAGAGGCACCAGAAAAGATCGACTAGACGACTTGGGTTTTCTTCCCTGTCTCGAAACGAAAAAATGAAAAGTTCCGTCAATTCCAAAAATTTTGCTGACACATCGAGATTAGATAATACAAGTTTCAAAGATGTCACTTGGAAAGCCGCTTGTGCTTCGGCTGAAGTTCTGCTAGAAGCCTTGGCGATGAAGAAGAAAAGTTGCCCGGAAAATGAAGATGAATCTCAAGTTTCGGGAAATACATCGGATCAAACTAAATGTAATGTTAAGACAGATTTTTGGTTATTGCAGACGCTGAGCAATGCTACGAAAACAGACAAAGAAAAAGAAGAAGATGAAGTCGGATCTTCTGGGGGGTGTAATCTACTATTGTCGAGATCGCGTAAGTTGGTAATTGAAGGTATCGAACCGCCATTAAGCTGATGAATAGTTGATTTTTCAGAAGTGCAATTGAATTCAATAAATGCGAAAAAAAATATGAGTTCTTCAGCGTATGAAAAATTGGAGAAAATTTATCGAGTCGTTTGGGAAATGGGAGAATCCCAAGTTTTCCGTAATCCATTGTCGTTTGAAGCGGAACATTCTTTTGTAAGTTGAAAATATTCTTCTGAAAAACGAAAAGAATGTATTTTAGTTTGAGATTTGAATTTGCAGATGAGTAATTACTGTAGAGTTGTGAAATGCCCTGTGTTTTTGGAAACGATAGGGTATAAATTGAAACATCGTATTTATAATGACTTGGAAAATGCTGTTGATGATATTCAAAAGATGGTGCACAATACTCAACTATTTTATAAGGTTTCAAACTTATATAATTTATTTTCGTTAAAAAATATTGTGACGCGAAGAATATTCGTTGTTTTTTAGAATGATGATGCTTCTCTCGAGAAAATTAATAGTTTCGGAAACAAAATGAACAAAATGTTTGAAGAAAATTTCTACCCCTACGATTTTTTAAATACAAATGATTCTTCGGAAGGAGCACAGTTGCATTAACCTACAAGTTTTCGAAAAATTGCAGAAAATTATAGAAAATTGCCGAGGTCTAACAATTCATCCACGAGTATGAAAATGATAGGCAACCTGTTTTGGAAAATTATCTCATCACAGAATTCGTGATATTGTTGTAATATGTTATGATAATATGAGTTGATATCTATTACGATTTTTTGTCAAGTTTTACAAAAAAGGTATGCAACTTTCGCAATGAGTTACATGTCGAAAGTAATCAGCGTCGTATGATATAATTAATAAAAAAAATCAATGTGTACGAGTTGGCATTATTTTTAGATATCATTTTCTGATCACGCCGTGATATGTCATACCATGACATTTCTTGTTTGCATATCAAGCCATGATTTCATGTAATTACATTATAAAATCAAAAATGTTAACTGGGTATTAATATATTATGAAAATAATTTTTTCATAATACTAGGCATTTAATTTTACTCTAATTACAGTCAAAAACGCTGTAAAAAGTAAATAACGATCTCAACGGTTATCCTGGATTCGAATTCAAAAATTCAAATCACAACCAATCACAACAGATCACAATCACGCAAGCGCAGGAGAAAAATTATCAGCTGATCTGAACTGTCAAAATAAAATTTATTTTTCTACACAAAAATGGCGGAAAATGGCGGACGATGCATAAAATTCGCTGGATGTAACTTTCGCTTCGTAAATTGCGAAATTTTGGCAATTTTCGAAAAAACTCGCAAATAATGTGGAAATCGTGTTTTTCTTTGTTGGTTTGTTGTTGAAGAAAGCGTGAACCGATGATCATTTTGACGTTGAGGTCGTGAAATCGCGAGAAAGTGTGGATATAATGGACTGGGAGCGATTATCGTTATCGAATTTGCAATTGACTGACACAGAGCATCGGTATTATGGCGATATTTACATTTACTGCTGCGAAAACTCCGACAGCGAAAACGTATCGATGGTCAAAGTTGCAGAACTCCTGAATTCGGCGAATTTGCCAAGGAATGTTTTGCTGAAGGTGATTTTTCAAAAACAGAATAACCATAATCAGAAAAGTATGAAATTTGCGGTTTTTACCCAGTTTTGGCAACACCTGGTTTTTTAAGATTTTTTTTAGAATTTTCGTATTAGATTAATTTTTCATCAAGAAATGTTTTAATTTCTTCAAGTTGATCGAATTTTTAGAGTATTTGGATGTTTTGGAATATTTTTTTGTTCATTAAAATTTTTTCAAGTTGAGAATTTTTTATCTTCTTTGTCAAAATTTTCTGATTCTTGAACCATTAAATTACTTACATGTTTTTTATATTTTGAATTGTCTAGATTTTTTTTATTTCGTATACTATTTCGTTATTCGTTGGATATTTAAGAATATTTTTTTTGTTTCTTTGATTTTTTCGAACAATAAATTGTGAATTTTTAATTTTCCTTGTCCAACTTTTCTGATTTTTGAACCATTAAACTTCTGGCATCTTTTTTTTTATTTTTATTTGTCCGGAATTTTTTTGTTTGTATACTATTTCGTTATTTATTAGATATTTGAGAATGTTTTTTTGTTTTTTTGAATTTTTCTAACAATAAGTTGCAAATTTTTCATTTTTTTAGTCCAACTTTTCTGATTTTTGAACCATTCAATTTCTGACATCTTTTTTATATTTTTATTTGTAAGCTATTTCGTTATTCATTGGGTATTAGAGAATATTTTTTTTGTTTCTTCGAATTTTTCTAACAATAAATTGTAAATTTTTCATTTTTCTAGTACAACTTTTCTGATTTTTGAACCATTAAATTTCCAACATCTTTTTTTATTATTATTTGTATACCATTTCGTCATTCATTGGATATTTGAGAATATTTTTTTGTTCCTTCGAATTTTTCTAACAATAAGTTGCAAATTTTTCATTTTCCTAGTCAAACTTTTCTGATTTTTGAACCATTAAAATTCTGGCATCTTTTTTTTATTTTTATTTGTCCAGGATTTTTTCATTTGTATACTATTTCGTTATTCGTTAGATATTTGAGAAAATTTTTTTGTTTCTTCGAATTTTTCTAACAATAAGTTGCAAAATTTTCATTTTTCTAGTACAACTTTTCTGATTTTTGAACCAATTAATTTCTGACATCTTTTTTTTTATTTTTATTTGTATACCATTTTGTTATTCGTCGGATATTTAAGAATATTTTTTTGGTTCTTCAAATTTTTCTAACAATAAGTTACAATTTTTTTATTTTTCTAGTCCAACTTTTCTGATTTTTGAACTATTGAATTTCTTACTACTTTTTTTTTTTTTGTCTGGAATTTTTTATTTGTATACTATTTCGTTATTCGTTAGATATTTGAAAATATTTTTTGTTTCTTTGAATTTTTCTAACAATAAGTTCCAAGTTTTTTATTTTTTTAGTACAACTTTTCTGATTTTTGAACCATTTAATTTCTGACATCTTTTTTATATTTTTATTCTTATATTATTTCGTTATTCGTTGGATATTTGAAAATATTTTTTTTTCGTTCTTCTCATTTTTCTAACAATATGTTGCCTATTTTTTATTTTTCTAGTCCAACTTTTATGATTTTTTAACCATCAAATTTCTTACTACTTTTTTTTATTTTTATTTGATTGGAATTTTTTATTTGTATACTATTTTGTTATTCGTAAAATATTTGAGAATATTTTTTTGTTTCTTCAAATTTTTATAAGTTAAAAATTTTTCATCTTCCTTGTCTAACTTTCATGATTTTCGAATCATTTAAGTTCGTAAGTGTTCTTTATATTTTCTTACTTGCATGCTATTTTTTTATTCCCTGGATGTTTAAGAACATGTTATTTTTTCTTTGAACTTTTCTCAGTTGAAAATTTTTTATTTTTTTATATTAGAATATATAAGATTACTTTTATTTTTCAAATATCAGTCAAGATGTATTTTTTCAAATTATTTTCTCTTACAATTATTCTATTATTTTTACTAAAATTCATAACTATTTCAATTTCTGAAGGTCGACTAAATTCATCAAATTATAAAATTATTAATCAAGAAATTTTCTATTTCTTTATTTTTAAACTCTAATTTCTCCTGATTTTTCTCAATTTTTCCTAACTAAAAATTTCTAATCCTAATAACTTATTTCTCTTAATACCATTTCTTTTATTTTTCGTAAACTTTCTGATTTTATAATCATTGAACTTGTAAGTAATTTTCCTTTCCATTTCTCTAACATTCGTGCTGTTTTTTCATCGATAAAAATTAAAATTACACACTTCACAATTGTAAATATGGGATTTTTTATATTTTCTACATAATTGCTAAAACACATTGATACAAATTTTGTTTATCAATTAAAATTAAGAAATTTCTTCTTTTTCTATTCGAGCATTTTTTTAATTTCGCAGTTTCCTGTTCCTTATATTATTGCCTAATTTTCTGATTTTAAAATCATCAAACTTGCCATACATTTTTTATTCTATATTTTTTTTATATAAACTATTTTTATGGTATTTGATTGTCTATCAAAATTTTTTTATGTATATTCTACAATTCACGAAAGCTTTGTGAATTTTCACAGTGTGTTATACAAAATTTGCATATTTTATACATAATTTCTAAAATTCAAATTAATTTCATTTATGCCATTAGTTATAAAAGTAAAAAAAGAATCAATTTCCAAAGGTTAATAAAATTCGTCAAGTTATTGAATCTTGTTGTTCAGGACTTATTTATTTCTTTGCTCTAGAATTTTTTCGATATGAGGTTTTTCTTACCTTTTTAATCTAATCATCTTAATTAAATTTTTTGAAATTATAGTTCATACAGTTCATTATTTTGCTTATTATTAAAATTCGGAAATGTTAACGAAAAAATCAAATTCGTTTTTAAAAAATTCCATATTTGTCTGAGTTGTAAATCCATAATCATTCTACATTGTAGTAAATAATAATAACTAATAAATTTGATAAATAAATAAATAAAATTTGTAAATGTTTCGATTTTCAGGAATTTCATATTTATCTGAATTGTAACTTCATAATCATTCGATAATTTAGAAATAATAAATCTAATAATTATTCTCAAAATGAATATTTCCAGATAATCGAACTCTGTGGAGAAAAAACGTCGACCTTAAATCGAAAGCAATTCTACGGCGTTTTGAAATTGGTCGCAGCGCACCAAGCAGGATTGGAAATTCAAAAAGACACGATAACGTTACTGCTGGACGACGCGGCATTGCCGAGATTCACGTGGACCTCCAACGACGAAGATAACAACAAAACCATGGAATTCGGGAGAGGAATACAAAACAGACTGGAAAATTGTGTCCCGGAGAGCACCACCGAGAGTGAAAGTGACGTGGATTCGCCCCGGGAAGCCGGGGGTAGCACAGATTCACCGACTCCCACGAACAGTGTCACTCAGGACAGAAAAGAGGGGGCGGAGAGGAGGGAGGATATTTTGGATTCGGTTTCAGGAGGCTGGCAGGGGTTGCTGGTGTCCGACGAGCAGAGACAACTTTTGGGTGAGTTTATTTGGTAGCTTGAATTTGAAAAAAATTTTATTCTATGAATTTATTTGAATAAAAAATATAAAAATTGCTGGAAACATATATTCAAAATATAAAAATATTAAATAAATAAATAAGTAAATATAAACATGTATCAAAATATAAAAAAATTTAAATACAAAAATATGAAAATTGCTGGAAACGCATTTATAAATTTAAAAATTTTATTTAATGAGTTTTTTGAATAAAAAATATGAATATTGCTGGAAACATAATTTCAAAATGTAAAAATATAAAAATTAAAAAATATGAAATTAATTAATAAATTCCAAAATATAAAAATATAAACACATATAAAAAGATCAAAATATCCAAATACAAAAATATAAAAATTGCTGGAAACACATTAATAAACTTAAAAATTTTATTTTATGAGTTTATTTGAGTAGCTTGAATTTGAAAAAAAAATTTATTTAATGAGTTTATTTGAATAAAAAATATAAAAATTGCTGATAACATATGTGACGCGATTTGAGAAAAGATACCTTACGGTACAAATCGTCTAGACGTACTTTCCAATGCTCTTGAGACAGAAATTGTGCCTAAACGATCGGTACCCTAAGGTATCTTTTCTCCAATCGCATCACATATATTCAAAATATAAAAATACAAAAAGTAAAAAATATAACATAAATTAGTAAATATAAAAATTGCTGAAAACAAATTAATAAATTAAAAAATTTTCTTTGATGAGTTTATTTGAGTAGCTTGAATTTGAAAAAAAAAAATAGTGTATTTAAGAACCTTGAATTGAAATTCCAAAGTTTTTGGTATCTATCGTATTGTTTTTAAAAAATTAAATAAGTATTGATAAGTATCTTTTTTATCCCTATTATTTTCAGTATATTTTTTATTTGCATGAAGTTGCAACCGTTTATGAAATAAATGAAACGGGACAAAATTTGCGAACATGATAGAATATTTATTGAACATCAGTAGTTGTTTATTACTGGAACAATTTTTTCTGTTCTTGTTCATTATTGAACGTTTAAAATCTTAGACACGTTTGTATTTATTGAATTTCAGATGATTATAATGTTGATTTCAAGATTACTTGTATTTCTGTAGTAAAAAATATAATAAATGGATTCAAATTAAATTTATTTGACTTGACAAATTTTTTAAAATTATTTGTTACGAAAAATTAATATTTTTTTCAAGATTATTTATTTTATCTATATAGGTTTCTAGAATTTTTGTTTCAGAATTTCAAAAGTTACATGTATCCTTAATTTATTGATTTAAAATTATATAGATTTTGATACAGGTTTTTAAAATGCAATGCTATAAAATTCTAAGTTTCGAAAATTTGTAATTTTTTAATAGAATTTCGAAAAAACTATGTAAACATTAAAATGCAGTATACATTTCCAGCATTTGTCGTTAATTTTCTATATTTTTTATTATTTACGAAATGTCATAGGATTTCTCAGTTTTTATGCTTTATTTTTTTTCGAAATTTCTAATTCTTAACAATTAATTCTAAAAAACTATTTTTTTACAAATTATTTCTTTCATCTACATAGATTTTTAGAATTATCCGTTTCAGAATATTAAGTTTCATAAATTTTTATTTTCATTAATTACATATTTTATAGATTTTGATATAAGTTTCTGAAATGCGATGCTCTACAATTCTAAGTTTCGAAAATTTGTTGTTTTTTAATAGAATTTCGAGAAAACGATCCAAATATTAAAATTCAGTATTCTACACATTTTCAGCATTTGTTATTAATTTTCTATATTTTTTATTACTTAAGAAATTTCGTATTATTTCTCAGTTTTTATTTTAAATTGACGCTTTCAATTTTCGAACACTTATTTCTAAAAAAATATTTTTATCAAGGTCATTTATTTCATTTTTAAAGATTTCTAAAAACTTTAGTTTCAGAATATTAAGTTTCATTATTTACACATTTTGTAGATTTTGATGTAGGTTTTTAAAATGCGATTTCATTAAATTCTACATTTCGAAAATTTGTAGTTTTTTAATAGAATTTCGAGAAAACTATACAAACATAAAAATTTATTATTCTACACATTTCCAGCATTTGTCATTAATATTCTATATTTTTTATTACTTACAAAATTTCGTAGAATTTTTCAGTTTTTATTTAAAAATTTACGCTTTCAATTTTTTCAAGATTATTTATTTAATTTTCATAGATTTCTAGAATTTTTCGTTTCAGAATATAAAGTTTCATCAATTAAAAATGTATAGGTTTTGATATAAGTTTCTGAAATTCGATGCTATAAAATTCTAGCTTTCAAAAATGTGTAGTTTTTTCATAGAATTTCGAGAAAACAATCTTAACATTGAAATTCAGCATTCTACACATTTCCAGCATTTATACTTAATTTTTTATATTTTTTCTTACTCACGAAATTTCGTATAATTTCTGACTTTTTATTTTAAAATTTCCAATCTAATTTTTTTAGCCTTTCATATTTCTACTACATGTATAAAAAAAACTGTTGCTACAGGCACCGAGGAAGAAAGTTCGGATCGCCACACCAGCGACGAAGGCGACGGCGATTCGACCCAATCGAGATTCCCTCCCGAGGAAGTCTGGATCATCAGCGACGAGCAACGAGATTACTACGCCGCTCAATTCGCGCAGCTACAGCCCGATCCCGAGGGCCTGCTCGCCGGTTCCGTCGCCCGGACCTTTTTCGAAAAATCCCGACTCCCGGTGACGGAACTGCGTCGCATTTGGCAAATGGCGGACGTCACGCGCGACGGTGCCCTGAGCCTCCAAGAGTTCTACGTCGCGATGCACCTCGTCGTTTTGATGAGGAATCACATTCCGCTGCCGGAAACTTTGCCGCCCTCTTTGACCGTTCTTTTGAAGGTGATGAGAGTTGGGAAAATTCATGGAAAATCAGGTACTTGATCATAAAAAATTGTGAAATGCTTTTATTCCAGGTTCCGAGCGTGGCCCCGATCTCAGCGCCAGCGGTGAACTCGCAGAACTCGAAAAACGCGAAAACGTCGAGCCCCGAGAAGAACGCGCAATCCGAGAAAAGCAAGGAATGGACCAAGTTCGTGGACTCGCCGACAGGAGGAAACGGCTCGTTGACGAGCCCAGGCCCGAAACCGGTAAATTTCGATTTTCAAAAATCCGCGCTCGAGAGGGACCCCAAAATTTTGCATCCCGTGCCTTTGAGGTTAACTCCCGAAACCTCGGTGCTCGCGTCTAATGGCGGGGGAGGTAATTCGGCGGAAGACGAGTTGCAGGTCCCGAACATGGTCACCCTGGTGCAAAGGCCGATCGCCAAAAAGCCTTTGGCGGTGGACGAGGCGATTGTGGCGACGCCCAAGAAGGAACCCCCGCCACCGCCCCCACCCAGGCCTTACAGGACGCATACTAGGAGCTCTAGTCTCGATTTAAATAAATTAGGTGAGCTTCTGAGCGCGAGAAATTCCAATTTACGGGGCAGAATTTAAAAAAGCTGAAATATTTCAACAATTACACGAAATATTTATATAAATTTTTATATTTTAATTATTAATTTTTATTTATAAAATTAATATATCGTTATAAGATATAAGTTATTTAATAATTTTATTTTAATGATTAAATATTAATAATTTTACAGTACTAGTACAGTTATAGTGTCATAAACTCCAATTCACAGCGCAGAATTAAAACAAGCCGAAATATTTCAACAACTGCATGAAATATTAAAGTAAATTATTATATTAAAAATAATAATCATTATTTATAATAATCATATATCTTTATGAGATGTTGGTTATGAAATAATTTTTCATTTTCATAATTAAATATTACATTTCAGTAATGTTACAGTACTAGTACAGTTATAGCGTGATAAATTCCAATTTACAGAGCAGAATTAAAACGAGCCGAAATATTTCAACGATTGCACGAAATATTGAAGTAAATTATTATATTTAAATTAATCTTATCTATTTAAAATAATAATCTTTCATAATAAAATATTAGTTATTATATCATTTTTATTTTCATGATTAAATATTACATTTGAATAACTTTACAGTACTAGTATATTTATAGCGTCATAAACTCCAATTCACAGGGTAGAATCAAACCAAGCCAAAATATTTCAACAATTACACGAAATATTAATAATAATCATTATATTTCAATCAATAATTTTTATTTGTAATATTAATATATCATTATGAGATATTCGTTAATTATTAATTTTTATTTTAATGATTAAATATTATTAATTTTACAGTACTAGTACAGTTATAGCATCATTAACTCCAATTCATAGGTCAGAATTGAACCAATCCGAAATACACTGAGAGAAGAAATGTTAACTATTAACATATGTATTTTCGGATATGGCGAAATAGATATATATTTGCCCCAAACGTATGACACTTTTAAA
>JAPYZL010106594.1:0-12003 GCA_030522825.1 Platygaster orseoliae
ATTTATTATGTGTCCATATTGTGTCCATATTTTATTGTGTATATTTTGTATGTCCATATTTTATAATTTATTATTGTGTCCATACAAAATGTGTCCTTACCTCTGCCAACAAGTTCACATGCCCAAATTGTATATGTGAGTGACAGTGGCAGGAATTTTTTTTCCTTTTTTAATGATTAACAATTCATTTGTCATTTTGAATATTTTAATAAAGTTTTTACTAAGAAATTTTTGAGTATTGACTTAATTTAGGTCGTGCCCCACAATTCCCCAACAATTTTTACAATCTCAAAAACATTAACTTTTTATTATCCACCAAAATTTTGTGAAAAAAAAATTTTTTAAAAAACCAAAAAACTACAGTTACCTTTTCATATGTAGAAAAGAATACCTTTTTTATATTTGAAAAAATTTATATTTTTGTTCAAGATATCTGGAAAAATAAAAACGTGGCCCACAATGCCCCACTTTCCCCTAATGATTTTGATGATCATTAAATTATTTAATTAAATTCAATTATTCAATAACTCTGCATCGATTTATCAAATTTTGGAGAATTTTTTGTATTTTTCAGTAGTTATAAGATTTTTCCGCATTTTTTGGCATTATTATCAATTTCTAGTGTTATTATAAACTTCTAGATCTGCTATATTATATATCCGCTTTTTTGAACTTTGATGCTCGAGAATTCGAAATTTTATGAATCATAAGTATTAGTTACTTTGGATTTTCCAAACAACAGTTCTTTCATACAAATCTATTACTTTTAGTATTTTTATGGTTTGTATGGTTCAAAAGATTTTCTAGTATTGTTATAGATTTCTAGGTAGAATTCTAGAGCGTGGTGTTTTACGTTTCAAAGTTTTTTGTATTTCCAGCATTCAGATAGGTTCTAATTAAAAAATTTTCTAAGTTCTCCTAATTAAACATTTATAATTAGAATGTAAACTGAAAAAAATTCTTTTTTTTTTTGTTTCGGCACTAACCGAAGATGAGAATTCAGAGTACATTTTTAACATTTACTCATTTTTTTTACTATCTCTGATTTGAAAAAACTTTGAAACTATTTCAGAGCAAAATATTTTTAAAAAAACTGGAAATGAATGATTCGTAATAAAATTAGGTTATACCCAAAATAAAATCAGGACTCGGTTGATGCCAAAGCCAAAATGCGTTATGCAATGAAAAAATGTGCCATTGATAAAAGTCAGAGCTTTAATAAATTTTCATCAAACGACAATCTCGTCACTTCCCTCCTCTTTTTTATTAAAAAAAAGCGCGCGAGCGGAAAGTGGAAAATGAAAGCTAATAAAATTCGTAACTGTCCGACGAGTCGTCAATTCGTATTGTCCCGGAGATGTCGCGCATGAAAATTTTTCAAACGCCGGGGGAACTTTTATAAGGCGCGGTAATTGCGCGATGCGCGAATAAAAGGGGGAAAACGAAGGTAAAGAAACGTGGGGTAGGAGGGGAAAAAAAGCGTTAAGAAAGACGGTAAATCAGATGCTCGCCGAAGCGTGAATTTTTTCCGTGGGAAAGACGAAATTTATTATGTATATTCGCTTAATCACTGATGCCGAAGCGCATTTCTCGCGAGTGAGTTTGCGAGGACTCGAGTCGAATTCAAATAAAATATTCATTTAATGAGGGAAACCGAAAAAAGGTTGAGACTGTACTCCAAATTTTCCATTTTTATTGTCCAACTGTGTTTTTTTTTTCATTGATTCATTTTTCCAGTAACCTATGATTCCACTAATTCTTTTTTACAAGTCGTTTAAATAATTTTCTTGTATTTATAATTATCATAATGAGTAACTGTAAAATAGCTAAGTGCAAAAAATGGGAGTAGAAAAAAGAGATCAAGAGAATTATTTTTATAAATAATAATTATAAAATAATATTTAAATTCCATAAAGGTTTCAGGTATAAATAAAAGCCAAATAAATTGGTTGAGAAACATTTTTTATTTTCAACTCGAAATCAGCTGATTTCCGACTCTTGAAAATATATCACAATCGTTATTGGCATTATGAAAAATAATTTTTTAACTCGCATTTTACCCAAATGAAAAGTAAAGGCGGAGAAAATGGTTTATTGATAAAAAAATATCATACGACTGAATCGTCAAAACTAGTTCTCCGATATTTACACTTTTAATGCACATAAAATTTACAATTCTTTCCGTCGCCAACCAAGTGCTAATTTTTTTGGTAGTTTTCGAGCTAATTCACTGATAACATGATTCTTCGAACACAATTTTTTCGAACATTTTTTGATGCTGAATTGTTCATTTCTGGTTGACAGTGACAAAAATATCTATTTTACATGAGGATACACTTGTTTTTTAATTTCATTTCGATGAGTTGTTTCGCGTCCTTCGTTGCATTCACAATAATTTACAACTCAAAATTACTGTGGACCCCAATGAAGGTACAAAAATTCATAAGACACCTTATTGAAACATTTACAATTTTTTGCGACTAACATTTAATGCTGAAATTTTTTCGCTAACCTAACTAAAACGAATAAAAAAAATTCAAAGAGTGTCAATCTACTTGAAAACAATAAAAAAAAACTTTCGATACTCATTTCAATGATACATTTTTCCTTGTGTTTTTTTCTGCAATCATTATTTTTCGTTGATATTCTGCACATTGATTCGCAATACGTTCGGTAAAATAACTACGTATTTTCGAGCTATCCACTGATAACCAATTTGTAAATGAAAAGGAACTTTTTTCGTTCAATCGCTGAAGTGGACGATAAATTCACGAAGCATTTGCAGACTTTTTGTGACATTTATTACAGTTGACAATCTTGGTGAAGTGATAATTATTTATTTTGCTAAATTCATTGTTATAAACTGATTTGGAAACTCATGAAAATGCATTAAAAATGCATCTAACACATGTAAGAAGTGCATTACGTGCATAATTTTTAAATTAACCAAAAAAAAGACTTTTTCGAAACTCAAATTAATCAGTTTCAAAAGCTGAAATTAATGGAAAAGCACGTCATTCATAAAAAGATAAGGAAAATGCAGAAAATGAGTGACAACAAATATTTCTCTAAAATTCTACAAAAATTGCATTTATATTATTCGTAACTTGAAAAAGTTTTATTACAAAATTTTTCTCACAAATGAGAATCACTTGGTGGAAAATCCTAATTAAAGCACTGATTAACAACTTTGAAATAAAAGAAGAATATTTAAATATACATGAAAAATCACTTTCATAACGCATAAGTACTTACAAGAAAAAAATATTACTTGATAGTTTTTCGTATTTCATTATTGAAGCTGTTTGGGAAATGATTTCATAGAATTGGCGTTGCAGAAAAACATTAAAATCAACGAAACCATAAAATCGATTGTTTTCCAGAGCGATCAAAACTTATCAAAAAGAATACATCATTTCAAAAATTTACAAAACTCTTTTATTTCAGGCCAATTTTGAGTTTGAAAAGTGTTATCAGAAAAAAAATCAAGTTTGTCAAAGCTGAAAATTTACATATGAACATACTTTTTAACAAGAACTTGCAAATTTCATCAACAAAATAAAATCATCAGGAAACTTTTGCGTGAGATTAAAACTTAAATTTTAATATCACGATTTGTAAATAAACGATCATAAACTATCTTTTCAAAACTCACAATAAAGTAATAACATATTAACAATAAATATTTCAAAAGTGATGGTTTAAGAAATTCTTGTTTAAAAAATGAACTAGACTGAAATTGAATTCTTTTTTGTTGAACGTTCGAACATCTAAAACAAAAACATAAAAACAAAAAATTTTCGTGCTGTATATCTAAAAAATAATACTTTGAAAATCAATAATTTTTTATTGTACGTTTGAACGTCTAAAATATGAAATCATCATAGATTTTGAACTTTTGAAAAAATGATTAAGATGTGCAATAAATAAAGAAATGAAATTTTTATATGAAAAAAAAAACACGTAGACAAATTAAAATTTATCATTGTAAAAAATAAAATTTTCTATCGTGCTCAAAGAAAAATAATAAATCATTAATAAATATTGCAAATCTATTGTTGTTTCAAATTCTGATGTAAATTTAGCATACTGAATTTAAAAAATATTTATTATTGACTTTAGAAACAATTAATATTGGGCGTATAACAGCCAAAAAATGAATATTTCGAAATTACTAAAAAATGATCAACAACGTACGGTTGAGCTTGTAAAACTTATAAATTTTAGTGGTGTTTTAAAGAAAAAAAAATGAAAAAAATGAAACGAAAAACGATGAACATAAATTCTAAAACTTTACAATCCTTACATTTTTCTTTCAATTAAATAATTTTATTTGAACTTTTTAAATCGAAAAATCTGAAGATATACAATATGAAAGTTTATCTGACTTATTCGGAGATGATAAACAATTCGATAAAGATCATGCGATGCAAATGACAAAATTCAAAAAAACAAAATTTGTTTTGCCTAAAATGTACAAACTTTGGGCAACTTTGATTAAACATTCTGAGTAAGTCAAGAAAGTTCTAAATTACAGAATCGAAATCTAAAAATCCGAAATTATTAAACTCTAATTCAAAAATGATAGTATTTTAACGTTCATAATGTTGAGATCGAAAATACTCGAACAAGTCAACAATCTCCTAAATAAAACTCAACTTTGAACTTCTGAAAGAAGAAAAAAAAATCAACGTTCGACAACTATTGAACGAAATATACATCAAGAAAATCGAGTTTGTTTTCAACAGGCCAGATTTTCTTTTCATGGGTAAAAAAAGTAAAAACCTTCGTTACTGTTATTTCATTAGTAATAAACTATCACTTATCAAGAATAATAGACAAAACTGACCGGTACATTCGATTTCTCAATATTTTTATAATTGCATAGACTTATCGAATCTGTCCAAATATTTTAACGAAAGAAAACACACAATATTTCTTGTCCAGGATGTAACTTTTTTAATTTATAAAACTGCAAAAAAAATTTTCTAATCATGAGAACTATTTCTCAATATTAATAAAAAAACGACCAATTTACACAAAATTATCAAAAAACCATAATGTGTACTACAACAATTTCATAAAATCTTGGGTTCCCATCTTTTTGACAATTGTTAAATTTAAAACGTTCAAAACAATTCATGATTTTGCTCCACGAATTCATTACACTTACTATAAAATCCCACGCAACAACAAAGTTTGTCAATTTCAACCTTTCCAACGAACGCCAATTTACAGACTAGTATTGTAACCATAAAACCCGATCCAAAAACTCGTCCAATACCAGCGATTCAACTGTTCCAATTCTGGCACAATGATTAGTCGAAGCATCCTCGAGGAAAAATTCTTCATAACGTTAACTAGACAATAGAATCCCTGAAATATTCGCAACCTACGCGCTTGTTGCGTCTTTTTTCTTTCATTTCGGCGCGTGACCAACGCCAGCGGTAATAATGACAATTGATAATAAAATAAGAATAATAACAACATTTAGTGTCCCACCGAGATGATCGCTCATCGGTAACTCGCGGCCTCGAGCATTTCCACGAAGAGTTTGTTCATGGGAACCTTCTCAGAGCGGTACACGCTCGACCAGAACTTTCTAACGATGGCGTCTGCTTGCCTGAGGCTAGGCAAAACTAGGAACATATTTTGGGTGGCGCGAAGTGCCTGGCCCGGTCGGATCGCGGCCACCGAGTCGGACAGTGAATTCAAGACGGAGTCACGGAAGCGATGGAGCGCCTGGGGCTCGTCCAGTCTCGCGTCGCTGTTGGTCAAAATCAGGGCCTTCATCACGAAATACTCCTCGCGAGCGAGCCCGAGCCGCTGGACCCTGTCCACGATTTGAACGCACTGTCCAAAAAAAAAAAAACATAAAAGGCACATTAAATCAAGTGGGAATTTTCGTACAATAAAAAATCGAGATACGGAACAGTGACAATTATCAATTAAAAACAGGATTTAGATTGAAAACAATTCTACACTTTTTATTCTTCAATAATAATTACACTGTGCTACAAAAAAAAAAACGAAATCACTTTTCAAGTGACATAGTGTGCGTTGTAGATCTTTATGAGTACATCATGAAAATGTGTTTCAAAACTGTCCAACACCCCAAAATTTTCAAGTTATTGTTTAAAAACAATTTTTCCTGTACTCCGCGCACTTAAACAACTGTAACTCCGTCAATTTTCGGCCGATTTTCAATTGCTATACGATTTTGAAAACTATAAACATTCAGCTTTCAAAATATATATCATTATTTATGCTTTACCCAGAATATTCTGGATTTTTATGAAAGTTATCTAAGATTTACCTATTTTTTTCACGTTTTGTACAGTTTGACGTCTTTTTTATGTAACAAATACTGAAAAACATTCACTTTTTACAGTAATTATCAAAGTACATTCTATCTTGAGTCAAAAATCCTATGGGTTATCAAAATCGGTTGAAAAATGTTCAAGTTATAACGTTTTTGGTAAACAGGAAAATTTGACTCTCATCATGATGTGGATGTCGTACCATGTCAGGATTGTGCATATGATTTCAGTATATCAATAGCATCGTATGATTCATGATGATTGATTCGAAGTGTCCTTAGGAATAATTATTCCTTTGATCAAATATGAAGCCAATGTTCATATTCTCTACTTACAAAAAAAATCCTTTTACACAACATCATTTTTTTAAATGAAATCTTCTCTTCTATTACAATATAATGAATCATCTCACCAAATCAAACAAAGAATTCCATCTAATCAAATCTGTATGTCAATTGCACGTCAATAAATATCACATTGATCTAGGATTGAAACATCCACTTTCACTTTCATTTTTTCTTTCAATGAATCTCAATATCTCTTCAGAAGTGTATTTAACTTCGAATCACAAGCAAATCAATCAGAAATAGTCAAGTAAAAAAATCTTACAATTTATTATGACATACTACTTGTGAATTGTTGGAAGGTGTATAATAATAGTATATTCCTTAACTAGTGTGGGAAAGTTTTTTTAACGAGTTTGAAGGTTGCAACGCAAGCCGTCGGCGAGCGTTGTAATCAGATGAGTTAAATAACTTTTCTACACTAGTCAAGGACCATATTTTATTCAACAAAGTGAAGAAATGCGAGTTTTATAAGTTTTATAAGTTACAAGCGTGGGAGAAACGAGCCATTACTTCACGGCGTTGAATAAAATGACTTTACTATCATGCAGTTTGAATTCATATACAAGATATCAACAATTCATGATAAAATCCGAATTCCTTATTTTTCATAATTTATTTTTATTTTGTAAATTATTTACCATAATTTGAATTCAATATTTCCATATCAATCTGTCTATTTATTTTCCCCTCATCATTCTTTATGTAAATCATTTCTGCAATCGTTCTCTTTTAACAATTACCTTCTCTATTCAGAAATTCTAACACCTTTCCAATCAAAATCATGATTATTATCTATCTTATGATTTGTGAATACCGTATGTGTGTTATTTCAACGTCTAACATTATTTCCATGTTCCCTGATCTTTGTAAATTCTATTAACTACACCTTAGCAATCAGTTCTTAAAATCTTATCTTTTCCTTTCATTATCATATTATAATTAATGTTATTAGTGTTCCTGAATATTGCCTTTATATTATGAAAGACAGGATGTTCATAAAGTTTACAACGTTGACAAATCACACGAACATTTTTTTCTGAGATTTACCAAAAACAATGAAAAACCTTGAAAAAACGAATTAGATCAAGGCCCTAACAAGGAATTTTTTGAACATGTTTATACACTAGTAATTTTAATTCCTATAAGAAATTGCAAAATTCTTTATAACAATTAGAAATTTCTTATAAGGCCTTTAAAAATTCTAATAAGAAAAACAGTTTTTATAAATACCAGTGACACTTTTATGAGAAATTTCAAGTTTTTTATAAGAAAATATTAAAGCTTCGTACATTTTTTCTGAACTGAAATTTTTATAAGAAAAATTGTTTAAAAACATTTCTACAGGAAACAAAATTTTATAAGAAAAGTTTTTATTACAAGAATCTTAAAAGTTCAACCTTTTTTTAAAACGACGAATTTCATCGTCGATGACTTATTGAATTTTTTTAAAGCATTGATGGTAAATTTCAGAAAAAAATTCCCGTGTGATTTTTCAACGTTGTAAATTTTGTGAACATGAAGACAAATGCGTAGACATTTTTATGCTGAAAAAATCGGATAAAATTTATTATTATTTCTTGTAAAAATAAAAAATAGGTATCATACAAAGAATAAAATGCGTAAAAATGATCAAAATGTACTTCTTGATATCTAGAGGACATAAAGTACACTGAGAAAAAACGTAGTAATTTGTATTATGAATATTGGAAAAATTACTGTATTATAGGGAAATCGACAATATTACATTTTGGTATATTTAGCCATAAATATATAGTAAAACTTTAAATATCGAAATTATAAGTTGATGTACAGTAAAAAATACTGAACATTATATTTTTCACTTCAGTAAATAACAGTTTTCAATATACAACGTATTGGAAATTACCTTACATGATCATAATTTCTACCTTTTTTTCATTAGTATTACTATACCTAAATGAGTTTCACTAAAACGTACAATTACAACTACTATACTATATGCCAATGACTACAATACGAATATTTTAGATAGTACATTACTCTATACATTAAAATTTTCTATATTTCATTTCAATCCCCCATTACTATATTTTTCAGTAAAAAGTACTAGATTTTTCTCTCAGTGTAGCGTTTCTTGCAAGTTCTCAATGTTTATCGAAACTCGCAATTCTTAATTTTACTTATTCAAAAAAAAAAGCAATAATACTGGATTTAAAAGAATTTTTGTTGAACAAAATTTTAATTATGAGCGTTTGACAAGGAAAACGTAGAAAATTAAAATTTGAAAAATTGTTTTCCAAACTCTGGAGCATCAAATTCTATAAATTTATATAGAAATCTATAAATATACCAGAAAATCATACGAATCATACAAATTCTGAAGAAAAACTAAAAGTTGTAGAACTTCATCAATGTACTGTTTTCTGAAAAATCTCAACAAATACCTACGACTTTGTGAAACTTTCAATTCTAGATCATTGAACTCTAAAAATCGTATGAGTACTAGTAATCTGGAATAATCCTTGAAAAAACCCCTAAAAAATCTTCTGACTACAAGAGTAATACCAAACATCTGTTAAAAATTCAAAAATACTTTGGCGCTTCAGAAATACTAAAAAAAACAAAAAATACTATCTTTTAAAACTTAACAACTAAAATTTCATCAAAAGTTTATACAAATTTAAATCCTAGAGAATATGATTCTGGGAATCAGTTTAGAAAACCATGGAAATACCACAAAGTTGTTTTCATTATGTAAATATTGAAAAATAGAGAAAAAAGTACTAAAAATATATATAAAAGATACTTTTTTTTAAACTGAATGAATATACTAAAAATCAAATAATTTTTTGTATTCAGTATCAAGTTCTAAACATTTATAGAAAAATCCATAAAAATACTACAAAATACTACAAAATTTTATTACAAACAAAACCATGATTTTTTATTAATAAAATTCCATTCCCATCTCTACAAAAAAAAAAAAAAAATACCAAATCCCAAAATACACCATCTTATACTGATTTTGCAACAGAGCTGAGATATTTCCTTCCGTAAGAAAAAATAAAAAATAAATATTCATAATAATGACCAAAAATGTTCATAAAAAATAATAATTTCCAAAACTTTCTCACCTTCAAAAAAAAAAAAGCGTTGAAAAAAATTCAATCAACTTTTTCAATATCTTTTTAGGTTTTTGAGTACAACGTTCAAAGAAAATTGTCCAAATTCTGTAAAACAATGATTTCATTCATGTCGAATTCAACAAAACAAGGATAAAAGTTATACGGTAGAAGAGAGTCAGTCAATTTGTGAATTGGATAGTTCTCCAAATAGCTGAACTTTGCTTAGTGTAATTGAATGGTACCCACGTGCGAATAAAGTTCAAAGCAATGGCACTCGCGAGCGATCCTCTCGTCGAGCGTGAAATCTTGCGCGAATTTCAATTTTCCGGAATTCGGTATGCTCCGCCAAGCGAGGCTAAACGTCAGGATTTCAGCCCACGTACTTTGCAGAAGTCGCATTTGGTCGTTCAAAGCTAAATTGCTGAAACCAGGAATCTGCTTGGCCCAACCTGTTGGACATTGCAACTCTTAAGACCATCACAATTACCGAATCTTCATTACTCGAAAAAACAAATTTATAAACAGCGCGAAATTCAGAAAATCATATCTGCAGTGTTTAAAAAATTGTCAATAATTCAAGAAAATTCTAAAAATTCGTAGGAATTTAGAAAACGATAATAAATTTCGTAAACTTAAGAAAAATTCTGTTAAATTACGGAAACTGTAATGTTCACTAAAAATTGTAATAATAACACGTTTATCGTATGAAGATCGTCTTTGATATCCGGAATTTTAAGAAAATTATTGAAATTCGAAAAATATTGTTCAATTATGTAAAATTATGAAACAATTCTTTCTGAGAAATTATTAATGTAAAATATATATAATATAAATAAATATATATATAATATAAATAAATATATATATAATATAAATAATATATATTAAATATTTACAAATAAATATATAATATAAATAAATATGATATATATAATATTATATAATATATAATGAAATCAATAATGTAAAATTATGTAATAAATTGTGTAATAAATAAATTATGTAATAAATATAAATAAACCAAAATTATGGACCAATAATTTATGTAAAATTATATAAAAAAAACAAAAATTATCGTATAATTATGGAAAACTAACATAGAAAATTGAGAGGATCGTCAATGATTCTAGAATATCCTCAAAATTTGTATAATTTCAAGGAATGTTGACAAAGTTCAAAGACAAAAATTATGAAAATTACGTGAAATTAAAAAAAATATCAAGTACTAATGAAATTTTGATAAAATAAAAAAATTTTTCAACTCGTTCAAAGATAGTCAATACCTATGAAAACGTTAATGATTGTCTTAAAAATTTTTATCATAATATAATAATATAGACATTAAATGATTGTTGAAATTCAAGAAATTTATAGGGTTTTGGGATACAATTATCAATTTCGTAAATTAAGAAAAATTTTAGACATTATGTTAATTGCAAAACTGTAATATTCAATTAAAAATTTCAAGAAAAGTCGAAAAATTCGTAGGTACAATAATTATGAAAAATTAAAAAACAGGAAATTAAGAGGATCGTCAAAAATTCTGGAAAATCCTCAAAATTTGAATAATTTCAAAAATGTTGACAAAATTCGAATACTGCGAAAAATTATGAAAATCATCTGAAATCAAAAAAACTGTAAAGTACTAATAACATTTTTAGAAAATAAAAAAATGTTTTAACTCGCTAAAAGATTGTCAATAACTATGAAAATGTCAATGATTGTCGACAAATTTTTTAATATCATGAATCGTTTGAAACATTAAATTTTTTGAAGATAATAAATGATTGTTGAAATCCAAAAAATTTGTTGGATTTAGGAATATAATGATTAATTTCGTAAATGAGGCAAAATTTTAAACATTATGTTCATTGCAGAAACTGTAATGTTCAATTAAAATTTCAAGAATAATAACAAGTTTATCATACAGAGATCGTAAATAATTTAGGAAATTTCAATAAAAGTCGAAAAACTCATAAAATTGAGAAAAAATGGAAAATTTAAAAATTGTTAATAATAATTCTATAAAATCCAAAAAATTTGCATGATTTCAGGGAATGTTGATAAAATTTGAAGACAGCAGAAAATTACGAAAATTTCATCAGATTCAAAAAACAGTGGAATACCAATAATAGTACAGGGTGCGCCACCAAAATCCGGACAAAAAACCATTCAATATTCCCGCGATAATATGCTTCAGAAAGATATCGCTTTCAGTGTTTGAATACCTTG
>JAPYZL010106646.1:0-16530 GCA_030522825.1 Platygaster orseoliae
AAAAAGGAAAACACTATTTATTTATTTATGACATATTATATCCTATAAAGATAAAAAAGATATTATATCTTATAAATATTTATTTTTAAGATATTTTTATTATAAGGATATAATAAAAAAACACGAGAAAATGACACCCCTTGAAGTTTGTTAACAGTTGAAAGTGCGGTATGATAACTCGAGAAAATAAAAGAATGAGAAAAATAGTTCGAATATTCATTTTCATAAAGTTTAATTTCATAAAGTTTAAATGTGACAAATCCTAAGAAAATTTTTTTCAGAGAATTACCAAAAACAATGTGAAACCTTGAAAAGAAAAAAAATTCGACGAAGCCCTTAACAAGGAAATTTTCGAAAATTCAAAAATACCAAAATTCTGAGAATTTTGATTCAAATTCTGATATTTGAATTCAAAAATTCAATGATTTTTATTCAAATTCTGAAATTCAAATTCCGATCTCGTAAATTCCGAATAAAATCCTGGAATTCTCATTCTAGATTCAAAAATTCTGATTCAAATTGTAAATTTGAAAATTCACTGGAAAAATTCGAGAATTCACTGAAAGAAAGAACAAATTGAAAGAATTCACTGTGAAACTTCGCTGGATTCTGAACATTTTGATTCCTATTCTTAAATTTGAATTATGAACTCAAGGATTCACTGAATTCAGTGAAAAACAATTCAAGAATTCAAAAATTCTGAGAATTCTGATTCGAATTCTAATTCGAACTCTGAAATTTGAATTTTAAATTCAGAAATACCGATTCAAATTCTAAGGTTTGAATTCTGAGTTCAAAAATTTTGATTCAAATTCTGAAATTTTAATTCTAGATTCAAAAACTCTTATTGAATTTCTGAAATTTCAATTCTAATTTAAAAAATTCTGAATAAAGTTCTGAAATTTGAATTCTAGATTCAAAAATTCTAATTCAAATTATAAATTCGAAAATTCACTGAAAAAATTTGAGAATTCTCTGAAAGAAAGACCAAATCGAAAGAATTCACTGTGAAACTTCACTGAATTCTAAACATTTTGATTCATATTCTTAAATTTGAATTATGAATTCAAGAATTCACTGAGTTTAGTAGAAAAAATTCAAGAATTCAAAAATTTTGAGAATTCTTATTCGAATTCGGAAATTTGAATTTTAAATTCAGAAATTCTGATTCAAAGTCTAAAATTTGAATTTTGAGTTCACAAATTTTGATTTAAATTCTGAAATTTTAATTCTTGATTCAAAAACTCTTATTCAAATTCTGAAATTTAAATTCTAATTTGAAAATTCTGAATTAAATTCTGAAATTTTAATTCTAGATTCAAAAATTCTGATTCTAATTCGGAATTCGAAAACTCACTGGAAAAATTCAAGAATTCATTGAAAAAAAGTACAAATTGAAAGAATTCACTGTGAAACTTCACTGAATTCTAAAAATTCTGATTCTTATTTTTAAATTCAAATTATGGATTCAAGAAGTCACCGAATTCAGTGGAAAAAATTCAAGAACTTGGATATTCTGACAATTCTGATTCAAATTCTGCAATTTGAATTCTAAATTCAGAAATTCTGATTCAAATTCCAAAGTTTGAATTCTAAATTCCAAAACTCTGATTCACATTTTAAATCAATAATTAAAGTCTCAGAAAAAAAATTCTCATGTGATTTTTCAACGTTTTAAACTTTGTCAACATGAATATTCAATTGGAAGCTTCAATTGTCAAAAAAATAATAAAGTGGAAAAAAGGGACTTTGGAACAATTACAATGTGGAAAAAGGGGACTTTGGAAAAATAATAAGGTGGAAAATAAATCCAGTGGAAAATACGGATTGTAAAAAGTGACCGCCAACCGGCATTAACAACAAGAACAAACGTGAATGAATGAAATTTACTTTAATTACTATGATATGAATATAAAAATGTATAACTCATGTAATATCAATGTGAAATAATTGTTTATAACCTATTTAATGCTAATTGCTCATGAAAACTATCATTTTCCAAGTTTACACTATTTCCTCCAAGAAACAAAGGAAAAAAAGATTTTCTATCTTTAGTTTTTCTTTTTGTATAAGTATGCAATAGGCGTTAGAAAAAATGCGAAAGCTTCTGCAGAACGCACGTCCTTGCGATGGTATATTGATTTCCACGTGTAATGCAATCTCGAGGTAATACAAGACCAAGGCTCGGATCATTACGTATGATTTCAGCCCGATGAGACGTGTATTGTCACGCAATGGCTCGCGATGCGTAACCCAGGGAATTTCTCATCGGCGATGTTACTTTCCTCGTGAATTTTTCTGACCACGACAAACTTAGAGTAATATTTTCTTCCCCAGAGTATCTTGAGTCTTTGAATAAGACTCGTAACCACCGAAGAAGTATTCGAGATATAGACATCGATCTTCTAAATGAATAAGCCTAAATATTCAAACAAAATTTTTATAATTTTATTATGTATTTTATGGAATTTATAAGTATACATTATAATTACATATAATGTATAGTATTTAATATACATTATTATTAATATTTAATTTTAATAAGTATGGTGGGGAGACACTTTTCCCAAAATTGTTTTCATAAGAAAAATGTTTTCCAAATATTTCTTTCCTAAAATCTTTTTCTCCTAAAATGAATACTTTAGTAAAATGAATACTTAAGAGATCAACAGTATTATTGAAGTTTAAAATAAAGAGACTCGTACTAAAAAATTAAAAACTCATAAAAACACTTTCGATATTCTTAGAGATTTTTAGACACTTTTTCGGAGCCTTTCGAGACTCGATATTCATACCGAAATTCAAGATACTCTCAGGGACTAAAACAATACCGCAGTTTTTTTATACCGGTTGACGCTGTTCTTGTAATTTGTAAGTGTAGACGTGTCCAAAGAGGTGAAGGACGCAATCTGAGTGCGAACTATTGTGCGTATATGGACATTGCAGGTTTGCTGTGTAATTTCAGAATTCTTTAATGAATAAACATAATTTGCATAGTAGATTATCGTGACAGTTTCAAAATCGAGAATGAGGTTTCAAAATAAATTCTTTCGTGTTGATAATGATATTGTAGTGGAGTTTTCGAGTGCTTAACAAAGTTTAAAAAATGTTTAACTAGAATTATTTTATTAGATTAAATAAAAATTTTTTCTTTGTGCAGAGCTCAGATTTCGATAGATTTCACTATGTGACAAATTTCAGATGTAAATTTATCATCTGGAAAATAACAACGAAAGTTAAATGTACACGAAATTTGAAGAGGCACGTGTCTCAGGATTTAACTAGATTAGGTCAATAGAACATTCTATGTAGACCTTGAAGTGTGAGAAAGACACACTAGGTAGAGTAATATGCTAAAAAAAGAGAAAAGATGGAACAAATTGTTGAATAAGACATTTTTAGATGCAAAATTAATGTTGCACAGTGTTATGAGTAGATCAGGGATTTATGGGAATAAACTATCTACTAAGATCTTATGGATTTAATTATTATCTATTGACAATTACATCGTTTTGTATATAATTTTTATAGTAATCATTACAAAACCCACAAACTAATTCTGACTTTTTCATTCTTCCCCATTAAATTATTACTTGCTTCTTAGAGTGCATAAATAATGAAAGTTTTCTTTCTCTAACCAACACAATACCCAACATTTTTATCTAACGAGTTTTTTTCTCTTTGTGGACTTGGAAATAGATTCACATTTCTTTTCACGGTTTCGTAGTTCCAAAGGAACGTATGTATTTTCTCGGGAGAAAGGAAAGGAAAAAGGAAAGAGCGCGTGAAATTAAGTGATCCGATTGTCAATGACATTCGGAATAGCTCGAGCGAGTCCGTTCACCGGTGATGGGCAACCTTGCAAGGTCTTCTCTGTAAGGTTCAATGCAAGGAGCGGTATGTTCCCTCGTTTAGCGAGCGCTAAACGATCCTAAACGGCCTCTCCTTTCTTCACGAGGTTTTTTCTTTCATTCATTTTCTCGTCAACGTCACACGTCTTCCGGATAAAAACGACAGATTTCCGTAATCGCGATTTGCCACTTGAGAGTTGAGGGGATTAGAACTAAACTGAAGTATGAAGAAAAGGTTAAAAATTTTGTTTACTATTTGTAGAAGAAGACTATGATTTTATTTATATTTTGGAGATGTTAGTTGTGTGAGAATTTAATAGAAAATAGTGTTACATTATGAGATTAATTTATTTTTGTATTTATTTATACAAATAATTCAAAGAAATGGGTGAATGAAAAAAAGAAATTCAATGTTTGGAATATTAGGTTACAGGAAGAATTTTTTTTTATTTTATTCGAATTACAAGCTTCCAGAAAAATCCACAATGTTATTATAAAAATTATCTTCATTTTATTACGTTTGATAATCGATTATTTTTGAGAACTTTTACGATCATAAGTAAATTTTTTAAAATCATTTGAACTTTGTAAAAGTATGAGTTATAACGTGTTAAATATGTATAAGTGTTTAAAGCAATCACCATCAGAATTTTCAGAAGTTAGAAATTGCCAGAGATTATCCAAAAAGAAAGTTCAACGATTTCTTCGAAGCTTTTAGTGATACTTAGAAAAAACATATTAAGGAAATGCCCAAGCCTAATGCATTTTGAAATTTTGTTGAAAATATTCATTATTCTAAAAACGTCGGCCAATATGGGCTTATCTTCTAAAACTTCGTGAATTAAAAAAATTTCCAGGTGTCGTGAAAGTTCATTTACATGAAATGGAAATAAAAAAGATTTTTGTAATTGTTAGGAATCTTGATCATTTTCAACGTGCTTAGGAATTGTTTAATAACATTTTGGAGCTATGCGAAAACTTGTAGAATATTCTGCGAAGGCTAATAATATTTTTGGAAGAATGTAGTATTTTTATGTAAATTAAACCTGAAATTTGCAACCAGTTCTACGGATTGTTTTGTCTAAAACAAGGTAGAAAATGTTTCCATAACTTTTGTATTTAAAAAAATTTTTTTTTAACTTGAAAAATTTAGGCTTGCTTTCGAATATTTTTAGATATGAAAAAAAATTGAAATTTTGAAAATTCCCGATGATTTCTTAAAATAAAAAATCATGGAAAATTAGATTACGCCCAAGGAAAATGAGAAAACCTTTAAATTTCAGGAGATCGTTACAATTATGAAAAAAAAGTTTAAAAAATTATTGTAATAAGAAGAAAAAATACTGAATGTTTTAGATGGTAGAATTTTATAAAGATGAAAACTGTGTGAAATTTTTGAGATTTTTGTATTTTATGGAAGAATCTTTAGTGTGAAAAAATCTTAAACAATAATGAAACAAATAAAAAATAAACATTTTAATAAATCGAAGTAATTTTTCTGTTGTTCTTTTTGCAATATCAAAGTGTGATTCCTAATCAGCTTTTTTTCTTTAAAACAAATATATACCTATACAATTTAGTATATGTAAAGTAAAATAATATTCATGAATTCTGCAAAAAAACTGCAAAAGTTCGTATATTCGAGTATTTTTTTCGTACAAACACATCAAAAAGTACTCAATTTTTTTCTCGGTACAAAAACAACTCGAACAGCACAATCACGTGCACTTTTTCTACAAAGTCCATTATCTGGCAATTTCTACAGTAAATTTTCTCCAAAGTTATCTTCGTTTCTAACTTCACCTCGATTTCATTTTTCCCTTCTTCATTATGGAAGAAAACCCGTTTTTCATCGCGATTCGAGGCTTTCCCATTTTCTCGGTTGGCACACGAAATGAGTCGTGGGTAATTGGCGAAGCGGCGTTCGCGGCAACCATAACGTTTTGTAATTGCCGGTCATCATTATCGTGCTACTCGACTTGACGCGATGATTATAAGGTTCGGGAAGGAAGTGGATCGAGCAACGTTTGTCGGTGGGAGTCACTCTTAGAACCCGGACGGAGCCTCCGGCTGGTGTTTCACCATTTGATCGATGTTATCTCAAATCGTTACGGAACATTCAATGACTTCTTCTTGAATTCGCGATGAATAAATTTCATGGGACAGATCTAGTTATACTCTTTTTTTCTCTGATGAGATTTAGTTTGACATTCTTTTTTTTGTTTGTCCATGCATACCAAAAATTCAAAAAATAATGTAAGATTTTACATATTCTTTTACAATGCCAATGAATATAATTGCAATGCAATAAACCACAAAGAACTAAAAAAACTGTATGGTTTTTTTTAATGTTAATTAGTACAAGTTACTTCATTAATGTTAACAATATAATTTTTTAAAAATTGTTAAAAATATTCAGAAAAAAGTGAAATATCTCAGACTGGTTCCACAACACAATACTACAATAAGAAATTTCTCCTAACTTTCACTATCATATCAAAAATGTGCCAACATTTCACTAAGATGGCGTAAAAAAAACGACAACCGCAAAACTTGCCTCCGTCACAAAAATGCCCATGTATCGCGAAAATGTGAGAAACCGCGGGGGCAAATGGACGACAATGTCACGTGGAAAGAAAACGGTCCACGGCGAAATGGACGTACCGTGTAACTCTAATTACTTACTATCGCAGCATTTGTCATTCGGCCTTTTATAAAAGTGGCTGCATTTAATTCCAATTAGCCTCGTATCTACTTGGCTCGCCGCAATCCGAAACATGTAGTTACAGCGGCGAAACCAGTTTCCAAACCGCAGGGAGTTTTATTGAAAGACTCTCGGTACGCACATCTTTGTCTCGCCATGTTTTCGCTTCCCTTTATGCACTTTTTTTTCAAAGCCAAAGTCGCGTCTTGAGGTACACATGTAGCATGGAAATTCAAAACTTGATAAGGCATATTTGTGTACGCAGTTGTATGAGGATATGAGCCTTATGACAATTGGCACTTATCGGGTTTTGAGTTTCGATGTTACATATCGTATGGCAGAAATTTCGGCATTTCATTCGCGGGCTGAAAATAATCTCGGTTGCACCACTATTCTCTGCGGTGATCTATTTTCGCTCCCACGTTTCAACAAGTTGGTAAAGTTATTGTAGTTTTTTGATGGGAAAGTTGCATAAATTTTTTTTATTGCTGATATTGTGAGTTTGCCAAAAAATATTGAGCACGTGTTTTTTCTTTTAGCTATTTTCATGAAATTGACATAAATGTATAGTTTTGAAAAGTCGAAGAAAGTTACGTCATTCAGGTGATAGATATATTTCTGTATGTGAAATTACAAACTCACAAAACCAAAAATAAGGGGTTGATTTTTTTTTTAATGGATACACATGTTTTGAATTAGATTTTTTTCCGTTTTATATGATAATACATGGAGTGTAAGCAAACGTTGATTCAATAGGTTTGGAATACTTTTGATTTTTGATTTTTTTAGTATTTATTTAATTTGAAGGATTTATAGGTTGTTTTATAGTCATGTATTGTTTTCGAGAAATACATGCTCTATAAATCTTAATTTTTATGATTTATTGATAAAATAATATTTATTTATTTCTGTGGTGTTGATGTACTTTCATTATTTTCCACCTTTTTTTAAATATTTGTAAAAATTTAGAAGAATCATATAGATTTTTATAAACTTTAACCATTTTTTAAACACACATTTTTCTTATAACGCAATTTCTGCCTACGGGAAAAATGTGTCGATTTTCAAATTGACGATCATCAATATGCTGAATTTAATTGACGGTTGCGCCAATTCGTAAATTATCGTTAATATTTTCAAGCGTTCGTCAGAAGTGAAATGGAAAATGATCAATTTAGATTAGCAAACGTTCAATTACTTTTTGATGGCCATCAAGTCAATTAAACGATCGTCAAATGTATTTTTTTACGGTTTTGAATTTCGTAAACAGTCGTCAAATTATTTTTGACGATCTTCATATAACTTTTTGACGGACATCGATTCATTTTTACGATTGTTTAATTAGTTTAATGAACTTTGAATGAATATTTAATGGCTATAAATTTTTTTTTAAATGGTCAAATTACTATTGACGGTTAACAATTAACTCACAGTGAGTATTATAAATTGTAATTGATTAGTGTTGCATTATATTATTGACCAAAAACGATTTATTCTATTGATTTGAAACTGGGATGATGGCTGAGAAACTGCAATTTTCAGGCTAGAGATTAAGAAAGTGTTTGAATTTTTATTTTGTAAACAGAAATTAATAATTTTGAACATAAGCATTTATTTCTGTTGATTTCAGTTTTGCTGTATTGTTATTGACGATTACCAGAGTTAATAAAAATATGCACATGCATGCATATAATGCATATTTTTGCCTTTTATTTCGTTCATGCATATTTTCTCCATATGTTCGAAAAAAGTTGAAGTTTATAGCGAGTTTCATCAGAAATTATAAAGACTTTGTATATTTTGCCAAGACAGTTTGAACACAATACATAAAAAATTTTTTAGAGGAAATACGCGGTTTTTTATTTGAAAGTATTTGAAAATTCGAAATGACATATCATTATTTGTGCAACCGATACGTTAAGTTTGACGTTGAATAAATGATCATTTATTTTGAACGAATATTTTAATATTGTCACTTATCATCGAAATGAATATTTTTAAATATTTTTGATTCATTTTAGCATATTTAATTGATTTTTCGCGAAAATTTTTCTGCATATTAATGAAAATTTTGTTTCTATTTGTATGCATTTTTTCAATGTTTTCTGTGCATATTTTTATCAATACTGACAATGAGTTTTCAGTAAGATGAGATTTTTTCAGATTTTCGTGACCTGCTTTTAATGTTTTCGGTGTTCCAGTATTTATGAATGTTGACAATTTTCTGGTGTTTTTAAGGATTTCTGACTAGATTTGTAAAATTTGATGCAGCAGACTTCAGTGTCTTTTAGATTTTATATAGCTAAATGGATTTCTTAGAAAATCATTTCTGAATGAATACTCAGTACTCACAATCAATAGATTTTTGGCATTAGTAATAGTTTTTTATGTTTTAGTACTCACTCAATTTTTCGGAATTTTTTACCATTCGTATATGCAAATATTTTTTTTCAAAATTGTTACGAAGATTTCTAGGATTGAATACTTAAAAATTCAGAGTTCAATTAAGTATGAGTATTTTGATAGATTTTGTAGAAAACAGCTTTCATGGAGATTTGTAGTATTTCGTGAATTCCTAGTGCTTTCAGTTTTCTTGCATTTTCATAATTATTTATATTTTGCAAATTCATATTTATATTTATATTATTTATATGACTAGTTTGCTATGAGTTTTTTGACATTTCGAATCAAGAATCAAGAATCAATCTAAAATCAAGAGTTCTATGAATTTTCAATAATTTCTTAAATTTTTGGAAATTTGAAACGTCATCAAATTTTGTACAACCGACATGTTGAATTAGACGTTGGAATAAATAATCATTCATTTTGAGTATATAGTTAAATTTTGTCATTCCTAGTTTGAATGCATGTTTTTTCATTTTTTGTGATTTTTTTAGCATATATTTAAATGATTTTTCGAGAGTATTTGTCTGTATATTTATGCCATTTTTTATTGTTTTTCATGCATATTTTAACAACTCAATTACAACAATTAAATTTCACTAATTGAAAAATAGAAAGGTGAGCCACTATAGATTAATGAAAAATCACTAATTGAAATAGTGATTTCAGCTTACTAATTGAATTAGTTAGTTGTGACTAAAGAAATGAGTGAATTACTACTTTCAAACTTTAGTAGAAATTCCGCCAGAATGAAAGCACGCCTAATTTAAAAAGCAAAATTTACAAATACATGTTACAAACACGGAAAACGGATGAATATAATCTCAACAAAATCAATTTGGAATGTGTAACCATCATAAATTGTTATGAGTATACTATTTTTATTTGTTCAAAAAGTAAAAGAAAAAATTACTTTATTCAATATATAAGATATTCATTGAATATTTGGTAACATACATTACATTTTACTCATTTGATTGTCGACCATCAAATTACTTTTTGAAATAGTGAAAATCTATTAATTCATTAGTCACTTCAAAAATTCTACTAATTGAATAGTAGAAATTCAAAAAATAAACGTGGTTACTGAAAATGTGATTATTCATATTAGTTATAAATTAACCAATTGTTTAGTTGTTTCAAAAATTTCACTAAATGAAAGGTAAACTTATAAATCACAAATTCATGTAGTAGAATTCAACTATTTCTTCAGATAACTTGTGGAATTTCACTAATTCAAACTGAAAGAGTACTCTCTCAAAGCGAATTAGTCAAATTTAACTTTTTGGTAATAATTTTTTACTATTTGAATTAGTAGGAATACAGTTATTAAGAAAAAGTTAAAAATTATTAACTTCATTAGTAAAACCAGCTCACTATTCAAAAAAGTAAGAAATGACGAATCAATTAGTAGTTTTTTACTTGAATTGTTAGTCAAATATAACTTATTCTTTAGTAAATGCTGTACATGTGAAAAATACAAAAATATTACTAATTCATAAGTCAATTTTTACCAATCATTCAGTCATTGTATGAATATTCTAATAATAATTATGACTATCAAATCAGTGATCGGATTTAGGTACGTGATTACGAAATCAATTACTAACTAATTTTCTTGTGTATTTTTGGAATTTGGTTTTTTTCTCTTCAAAACAGAGTATATGAACTCATAAAATAGTCAAAAACAACTATTAAATTATTAAAAAAATTTCGACTAAGAAAATAGTAAAATAGCATGACAATAAAATAGTAAAAATGCACGACTATTTGGAATTAGTAAAAAATTCAATTATTATGATGTCAAATTCTTACTAATTGTATAGTCAAATCTCCAAATATGACTATTTTGTTAGTAACTAAACGTGTTGCTATTTCATGTAGAAAAATTTGACTAATTTGAGCTGAGAGAGTAGGTTTGAAATTTGACGTTTTTTCCTATGGGTGAGAATCCAACACCCGCTTATCCAAAAACGGCTGAAATCCAACTGAGTCTTGGAATGCCGAGGACTTGGATCGTAATCAAGCCGGCGTAACGATACCACCTGTGCGCTCGATGTCCATCCCGCTGACTCAGAACGTTCACATTGTAACATTTCCGCGACCTAGTTGAAACCCAATGTCTCGTCCACGCCGAGTTTTCCTTGGCAACGGCTGCGGGCGCGAGCGACGTTCCACGTCAACTACTTACACGCAAATTGCATGAAATCATTCGTGCCGCGTCGTAATTGCAATTCCTGTTGCGCCGCGTTTGATTGATTGGGCCTCGCATGCACATCGACGTGCAGGTTTCTTATCTAACCAGTCGCTTTGCCTATACAGAAAATGCTTCGAAACTCGACTTGCAACATTTGCGCGGTGCCACGAAAAAAAGAAAGAGGCAATGAGAAAAACAAAAATAATGCAGCAAGCGACAGATTGATCTCGAGGACAGGCAGCTAACTGAATTTTCGACAATTTATCTTTTCATCTTGGTTATGTTTTATAATTTTTTTTTTTTTCGAAAGAAGATGAAATACAAAATATAGCCCGCCCGAAAAGTTGCAGCGTAAATGAATGAACTGTGCTTTTTACGAGTTGGATAATAGGTTTGGAGCGGCGGTACCTCGTAAATTGATAATTTCAGCGGGTTCTGGGTCGTTATCTTGGACGGGAAAGGCCGCGTTACGTAAGGTTAATTGTGGCCGTTCAGGTTTCCCTTGCAGTGCGTATAATATAAGCGCGAGATCGTTATCTGCAGACCTTGATCTCGCGCCGATAATTCAACGTCACCCCGATGCTAATTCGTGACTTTTGCCGGCGCTTCCGTGTGATGGTTTGTTTCTCATGATTCTCAAAAACAAATCCGAGTGTTTTGAATTCAAGGTCATGAAAGAAATTGAAAACAGTAATTTTTAAGTTATAGATAATGTATTTTCTAGTATTATCCGAGAAAACTATTTATCCATTTTCTTTGTAAATTTGAATGACTTTACGGCGTTTTAAGTGCATGTCAGACATTTGCGTTTGCCTAACAAGAACTTTATTTGCATTTTCCAAGCAGTCATGCCCACTCAAATTAGCTAATTCTCCAGTAAACGCAAGATAACATTGCACCATAAAATCTAAACCGTACAGTCAATCACTTTGTCGATTGTTATTCAATGCCCAACTGTTTTGCTGCAGGTAATCTCATGATGATTTGCAACCTAATATGGAAAAATTGTCATTTCACTCCAACTTGCGAAACTACCTTTAGAAAATCTTCCTCTTTGCTCTGGAAGATGAGATATGAAAGCGAAAACCATGAAAATTGTATTTGTTTTTAAACAAACGTTTCTCTTGCTGTAAGTTTTGCTGTTTGAGGTTGAAAACAGGAAGTCCCTGGAAACGCGACTAACCTCAATTTTTTAGGAAAATCCGAGAACGAAAATGAAACAACATAGCTATGCTTAAAAATAAAAAAAAACTTAACAACTCCGTGAGCAAACAACAAACTCGTTATTTGCATTTTCCAGCGCGTAACTGCTATTTCGTAAGAGATAAGAAACGCTGTTTCGCCTGATAACAATTGAAGGAGCACGTTACGAAAAGCGCCGCGTGTAAAACTTGTCAAGGATAACGATCGCGAGCCTTTTTCAGGAATGTCCTCGCCGGCGTCGACGCAGCCATTCAAAAGAATCGTCTCGACAATCGAGACGCGTCGTCGCTTCGATCTGATCCCCGAAAAATCGCGTCTTGTTTGGACATTTTTTAGCCCTTTTAGTAAAAGATGTAACAGACCGACGATTTCGGTTGAGATACATTTGTGGCTGGAAAAAGTGTTGTGATAACCACAGGATTGAAGTGATAACGAAATACAAAAATTTAATTGGGGGCATAGGCACACGGAAAAAACAATGTGGTTGTTACAACCTCATAAATAGTAACATTTGTCCCGACTATTTTCATAGTATGGACAACCTTATTTGTGGTTAGAGCAACAACATTAAAAGTTACTGCAATTTTTGTGAAGCTTGTAGTAACTTTCAATGTTGTTGCACCAACCAAAAATGAAGTTGTCTACACCATGAAAATAGTTGGTGAAAATGTTACTATTTATGAGGTTGTGACAACCATTTTGTTTTTTCCGTGCAGAAAAAATTTTCGGGAAAGTTTTTTTTTTAATTCATTGAATTTCAGAAAGCTGTATTAAAGAAATTTATATCAGATAAATCTTTTAGTTGTCTAAATAATGAGGAAATATGGAAAATACTAAAAATATCAGGAAAAAACAAAATTATAATCTCAGCGAATGGAAAATCAGAAAAATCTTCAATCTGGACTTAAAATTCGATAACATTGAAATTCCAAAATTTGTCAAATTAAAAAATCTTATTACCGAAGATAGATCTTTAAAGGTTGAAAATCATAAAATTTCGAAAGAAATATATTTCGTTATTGTTTCAGGAATTTTTGAAATGTTCGTATTTCATGTTATCTATACAGTTTTACAGTATTTTTCGGTATTTTTATAAATTTCTTGTATTTCTATGATTCACTCTACAGATTTATAAAATTCGATGCTGAAGTATTGAAATTCACAACGATTTTGAGTTACTAGAATTTTTCAATTTATTATTAATTTTAGATTACCATACAGATTTTCAAAATCCGAAGCTACAGAATTCTAATTTCAACAGATTTCCAGTGTTAGTTCTGAAGATATCCGGGAAACTTAGATCTACGTAGATATCGGATTTATTATAGATTTTTTTATATTTTTGTACTTGTAGCATGCTAATAAGGTACTGTATAATTTTCTAGTATTCTTAAAGATATTATTAACTGTTTTTAAAATAAAGTGGTCTAGAATTCCAAGTTTTATAGATCGTATATGTATTTGTTCTGATTTTTCAGAAAACAGAACTTTCATCGAATTCCAATACTTTTAATATTTCTTCAAAGTTTGTTTAGGTTTTGAAATACTTTATGGTATCAATCTTATTTTCTGTCTAAACTTTTTGGAATTCGAAACTCAGAACTTAACTTTTTTTTATATTTTCAACATTTCAGTGAGTTTTTTTTTATGTTTTTGACTAGGTTACAGTAATTCCTAAAATTTTTTTCTACGTTATTCTTGTCAAATATAATAAATTATAATTCTTCTGAAGTGATGATTGCTTTTTTTTGAATGAGTGAAACGGATAATTCTGAATTCTATTCAAATTCGACAACTAACTTAAAACCATTTGTTACGTGCTCCAGATTTCAGTAAGTACGTTTTTTATTTTTTTACCTATTTTCATTTTTTTTTCTTATTTTTACTGATAACTTTATTTTAGACAATCAATATCTTTCAATGAAGGCATTACTTTCGATGTTTGTTCGTTTTGAATTTCATTATTCCTATTTTTTATTTAAAAATCAAATAATTGTTAGTTTTACGCAAATTTCGGTAGGGGTTCAAACCTTCAAAACCCTCCTTTGTCTACGTGCTTGTCATGAATAAATCGCAATCAGCATTTTTGTCATTTTTACCATTCAATACTAGTGATTTTTTATGCAATGCAATATTTTGAATATTAAATATAAAAATATAATATGTATAATATCTGCATTTACTATAATTTAATATTACAAATATGCATAGTAACAGTATATGACATATAACTTATTCATTATATAACACCAAATATAAATAATAGTTAAAAATTCATCATATTCAAAATTATTTTTAATCAAAACTGTTAATAAAATTTAACCTTATTTTTTATATGTATACAATTAGAAGAACAAGTATTTATAAATGATAGAAATCTTTCTTGTTTATTAATTGTTTTGACGAACCGAAATTTGAAGTTGTCATACATTCGATGTAAATGTTTTGATAGTTTCAAGGTTTTATTCAAAGTGATGGTTTTTTTAATGAGAGTTCAAGCCTTGTGACAATGAGAAGATAGTTTACATTTTCAAAATATAGCAGACTGTAAAACAAAAAAAAAACCCGAATTCAAACAAAGTGGAAAGAGCAGTTTCGCAAGTGCGTTATGATCACGTCTCGTTAAATTTAGAAACTGCGTGTGTTAGTCATGGGATCTAATTATATTTCTACGCAGGGTACGGAGCCCTGCGATAATCGTTGATATATTGGATTGTTTACGACGTGTCTGGTGTGCTGAACAGAGTGCTAAATGTTATACCAGGAAAAAAGGGCTAAAAATAGTGACAAAGTTGATTTTGTTAAACAATGAATTTTTATAGTTTAAAAAGAAAACAAATTCATATTATTGTGCACATTTATAAAATTTTGAGAAAATTATGTTTTTTTTTTTTTTTTTTTGAAGTAACCTTATGAAAATTATATTCGAATGAAAAACTTTCATTTGCAAAAAAGGAAATCCTAAGCTGGCGAAATATGCCAAGTCACAGTTTCGCAATCAAAAATACCAACGATAAATGCCGACTCAACTTCCGCTCCATCGTATCGTTTTATTCGCCGAGATTATTCATTACGCCAGCTTGAAGCCTAAAGATTCATCAAATATTCCGCCATTTATTAGCCATGCTAATTCGGTCGCCCCAGGCCACCGAAAAAAGCCTGGGAAGACTTACTGCATTTACTTAGGTAAATGTTCCAATGAAGGCAAAGACAAGTTGCTAATAGTCTAATGATACCCTGATATTTTAATTATTTCTTGAAAAAACTCGTGCAAATAAAACTAAATTTGTGTAAACATCAAGTTTTTAATATGCATTTGCAGTAACATTTTATCATTTTCGAGTTTCAGGGTTTTGGAGTTATGTATTATGGAATTCGATTTTCGTGATTTTCAAGTCTTTTATTTGAAAGTTTGAAACCAACTTTGTTTTTTACTTTTTTTTATTGAATTAACTCATATTTGTAAAATTTATTTATAACTGTAAATAATATCCAATTCATAACAACATGTACATTCAAACATTTGCTTTAGAATACGAATAAAATTAGGAGTAACTAAAAATAAATTATATAGACCACTATATCTTCCCCCAAAATACGACTTCATTTTTCTAATTACAAATTATAAGAACATTTGAGAAGTTACGACGATTGCAGGACACCTCTTCCAATCCGTATTTTCTACTTCAGGGTTTACACTCCATAGTTTCCAACGACAGTTTTTACAAATGACTGTTTTTTCCAAATTATATAATTTCCAACAACTGTAATTTCCAATTTTTTTATTTTCCGATTACATTACATCTCCAACTAAAGTGTAGAAAATACAAACATGTAAAATTTTATAAAATTATTGTAAATATCAAATTTTCGCACCAAATATAGAATTTCCAAAAGTTAAAGTTATATGTGATGCCCGATGGTACACAAATAATCTAAAATTGTACCAAATTCACTATATTCTTTGTATTTTTTAACAATATTATAAACTCGGTCCTTAATTTTTTTGCGATCATGTGTTCTCATAGATTTTTTTATATTCTGACCTAAATCCAATTGTCGTAACATTGTCTTCGTATCACTCTGCTCAGCTCCTAATTCTTCTAAAAAAGGAAAACACTATTTATTTATTTATGACATATTATATCCTATAAAGATAAAAAAGATATTAT
>JAPYZL010106649.1:0-11555 GCA_030522825.1 Platygaster orseoliae
AAATGGCTGGACGAGTGGTTTTCCTCGAAAGATAAGGAATTCTTTTGGCGTGGTACTCACAAATTGCCCGAGAGATGGGAAAAATGTATAGCTAGCGAGAGCAAGTACTTTGAATAAAATTCTTTGTTGCTTTCTACTTGAAACAAATGTGTTTTTATTATTAAAAAACAGTGGATTTAAGCTTATATACCTGGTAGTAATGAACAATTTTTATGAAAATTTGTTATAAACAATTGTTTTCAGTGTACCCTCCCCCCATTCACGATTTATAAATTTCGCGATATTCAATGGGCTGCTAAATAATGCATAATGCATAATGCACATGCAATTCGAAACTTGAAGAATAAGAAAAAATGTCGACATAATTTTTTTATTAATATTTTAGCAACATTCTTAATGTTTATAAAAAAGCGTTCTTCGATGGCAGGAATGATTGAAAATGACTGCAATGTCCGAAATTAAAAATATAAACAGAGTTAAATGAAGTACATGTTCGACTACACTACCCTGCATAAGTTTAAGACCATTTCTGTAAGAATCGACGTTTTTTGAAGTTGCAAAATTTGTACTTACAGTTATTGAATTCGAATGAATTTCGGCATGTCACTTATATGTCTTAAGTAGAATAAAACTGTCTAGTTTCAAATTAATATCTACAGTGGTTTTAAGAAAGCGGTCGGTCGAGTTTTTGTATTTGGATTCCTGAAACTAGCACTTTTAGAACGCTCATATCTTCAATATCGGTAGTGATATTTCTTTGCAAGTTTGTACGATCGTTCTGCTATATGTCAACATAAAACGTGCCAAATTTTATAAGAATCTAATAAGTTTAACTATATTTTTTTCAAATCTAAAAATCATAAAATTGAATAGAAAATGTATGTTAGTGCCATATTCATACACTGTTATGTTTTTGGATTTGAAAAAAACAAGGTTATAGTTACGGGATTCAAATGAAATGCGACACGTTTTATGTTGACATATAGCAGAAGTATCCTGCGAAGTTTCAAAGAAATATCAGTACCGGTGTTGAAGATATAAGTGTTCTAAATGTGCTATTTTCAGGAATCCAAATACAAAAACTCGACCGACCGCTATCTTAAAACCACTGTAGATATTGATTTGAAACTAGGCAATTTTAATTTACTTAAGACATATAAGTGACATGCCAAAATTCATTCGAATTCAATAAGTGTAAGTACAAATTTTGCAACTTCAAAAAACGTCGATTTTTACAGAAATGGTCTCTTAAACTTATGCAGGGTAGTGTATAAAATTTACCATAATTATTAATAGAAGGGAGAGCCTACTATAGATTGGGGTTTTCGCGCCTCAAATTTGTCCGTGGATTAAAAAAAACTATGTATCTGAGATTTATTTGAATTTTCAAACAACTATTCTTCTATATTTACCTATTCTAATTACAAGAAAATTTTTTTTTGGAAAATCTGGCTTCGATCTCGAGATATGGGCTGCCAAAGTTGACCGTGCATTTTTCGGAGAGGCAAACGGCGTGCACTCTGGAGCCTCCAAAAATGATTCTAGAACCGAAACGTTTGACAATATTTATTCATTATTAAGTCCTTAATGGAATGACGTCTTTGTTTTATAAAAAAAAAATTATTTTTTAAAAGACTTTTTTAAAAATAAATATTTATGCTACAAGCGAGAAAGAGGATGATTCCTACGAGTGCGAAGTTGGGCACGAGTTGGAATCATCCTCTTACTCCCGAGTAGCATATTCTATTTTTTCCCACTCATGTTTAAAAAATGGCTTTCACTTTTTTTGCGTGGATCGCGGGAGGGAAATTCACTTTTTTGGGGAAACATCAACATGTAATTTTTGATTCTTCGTGTTCTGGTAAAAGAGTGAGAGAGCGAGAGAGATTAGGCGGGAAATTTGAAATTGTATTGAATGAAGAAATATGTATTTGTAGTATGAGTAGTAGTAAGTTTGAGTTAGAAAGGATTTTTAATAAAAAAAAGTTGAAAATTTTATTTGTTTTGTTTACTAAAGTATATTTTCATTTATGCTCTTGAATATTTTATATGATAAGTCTCATATTTCGATTAGTTGTCAAAATTTGACGGTGACTTTATGATTTGATTAGATGTTTTGGATTATTTTTCGAAAATAGTGAATACGAAAGAGAATTTGTGTAATAAAAAAAAACCAGCTTTTGTGCAATTGAAATGTAATGAATTTGATTTATGAAATTAAGTGAATTATAAATAAAGAGAATTTGTTGTGGAAGAAAAAACTTTACTTTTTTCTTCATAAATAGTTCAAATGGATTTTGTTTAGTGATTTTTTTCTTTTGTTAAGAAAAATATAAATAGTTGTATGTTTTACAGAAACAGACTAAAAAAAATTAAGTTATGTCAGACATTGTGATAGCAGCAGAATCAATAAAATAGACGTGGATATGGAATTGTAGATAATTTAAGTTCATTTGCATGATTGTTAATTTTTTTTTCCATGCATCCACAAAAAGGCCACTTTTTTTGCATGGAATGTGGGAACAAAATCCACTTTTTGGGGTACTCACAAATGAGTGGGAGAAATCATTCTTCTCTAGGGAAATATTAATAAATCACTGATGCGAGGTAAGAAAATTTTAAAAAACACAGATAAGAAGGAAGAATAATTGTCACGGAGGATTTTGACGTATTTACCACCGCAAACTTAATGTATTCTTAGAAACATGCACGCAGCCAACTTCACACGACTCGTGTTCGTAACTTTCAATCTTCGTTCCTTTTCTAGCGCTCAACCAAATATAAGTCTGTCCTTGTTTAGTTCTACCGAGTTACGAACACTGCACACGACTCAACACGACTGCCATACTCACTCAACTCACACTATCCATAAGTCATAACTTGTGTACATAAGTTTGTTCTGTTTTGTTTTGTCAAACTGTCACAACAGTAACCAAGTCGCGTCGAAAATTACATGTTGTAGTTTTCCCAAAAAAGTGTATTTTCCTCCCACCTTCCACGCAAAAAAAGTGGCCATTTTTTTTTGTACATGCACGGGAAAAAATATTGTATGTTACATAGGAGAAAGATGATTCCAACTCGTGCGTTTGGGCACTCGCTCCGCTCGTGAACAACTTCGCACTCGTTGTAATCATTCTCTTTCTTCCTTGTAGCATAAATATCTATTGTTCAGTTTATTCAGAGAAATAATAAAAATCTTCATAAGTAATGATGGTTTTTACATCTTATGATAGTTATTTATAATTTCTGTATTTTGGGCTTTAGAAGATTTATTGACTCTTGAATTGGTAGTTGTAGACGTTTCGTTACAAAAATTCCTAATACTTTTATTGAAACAACAAAAATTTTTTAGAATACGAAGCTTATACATTCAATTTTACAAGAAAGTCATTTATTGCGAGCATACATCGCAATGTATTTAACAAAATAAGAAAATAAATAAAATGTAAATAAAAAATTATACATACTGAAAAGTAATATTCTTCATGGTTTTATTATTTATTATGTTTTCCATTGTAAATAATCAAAAAAATTTAGAATTAATTATAATAGTATTAACATTAGTAAAATTTTATGACAAGAATTTTTTGTTTCTGTTTTTGGGATTTTTGAAGGATTATGAGGATTGGTTATAAAAATGGTAGTCAAGTAAGACAGTTTTATTCTATGTTAAACATATTATCGTAGACAGTAACATTTTTTTATGTTGATTCAGTAGCAAAAATTCAATAATAAAAACTTGACATTGGATGTCTAATGTCGATACATTTTTTTATACGGGTCAATCATATTCATCGTCATAGTAGTTGTTTAATATTATATTATAAAAATTAATATATGAATATATAATAATTAATATAATAAAAAGTTATATTATATTATATTTATAAAGTATAACTGAATATTAAATTAACAGTTTCAAAACACATTTTCCGATAATAAAATACAATAATAAATGAATATTAATTCAATACTTTTAAATCACATTTTTTGAGGATGCAATTGCACATATGAATAAAAGTATGATGTATGTGTAATATTGAGGATAATTGAAATTTAAAATCATACAAAACCAAAAAAATATTTTGTGGGGTGCTTTGGTTCATTTTGGATAATGAAAGTTAACGTTTGCACAGTTGAAAATGTACAATATCGTGTTTTTTTCTTGTAATGGAATTGTTGAATGTGACCACACACACACACACACACCGATATATATATTTTTTTCTCTAATAAAAAAACTTTCCGCCGCTGCGGACGCTGTCATTGGGTGGATCTAACCTAACAATATTATTATAGCAACGGTTGGATTAGGTTATACACGCACGTATTTTTCTCTTTTCTATATCTATGTGAAGTTGGCTCTATATGTCCTATAAACATAGCTTCCAGTCTGAATATGGCCATATATGTCCTATATCTAGGTTTCAGTCTGAAGTTGGCCTCATATGTCCTATATCGGGGTTCCATTGTAAAGTGAGCCCAATATGTACTATATTGGGGTTCCAGTGTAAGGTTGGACCTTATGTCCCATATTGGGGTCCCAGTTTGAAGTGGACCTATATGTTCCGTATCGGGGTTCCAGTGCAGAGTGAGACTTATATTTTCTATATCGATGATTCACTGCAAAGTGCGCCCTATATGTATTATATCTATGTTCTAGAGAGGTTGTTCAAAGAGAGTTTTGATAGGCCTCGTCAGTTCAATATAAGTATCTGCATCATTCAACAACTCTAATATCTTATAATTATAATCATCCCTATATAAAATTACTACGGAATTCCCCTTATCAGACTTCGTAACGAGAATATCATTATTCCTATCTCAAAATCTCTTCGCATCCCTAAATTTATCAAAAATGTCTCTCTCCCTATATTTCACATGCTCTCGATTCCTCGAAGAGCCAACAACATTACTAATAATATCATCATTTGTGACGTGCGCGGAAGAAAGCGAGTTAAGTCTGAAAAAATCGTTTTTCGGGTTTTCATCGATTCCAATAGCTTAAAAATTGCTCTTTTCATTACAAAAAACGAAAACATTTTCCGAATTTTCTTTCACCACTAAAATCCACTGGTTCAGTGTCCCTTAATTCGCGTTTTGCTCTAGAAACTCCTGGTACTATGAAACACCTCCCACCACTCACAACTATACGTCAACGCTGCATTCACACTCGGCTAATTTTCTACCTACGAGTCGCCACTGCATGGGAGCGTGAAAACGTATTAGTGAGTGGAAGGGGAAGTTTTTGGAGGCCTTTCACTTCCTTCAAATCTATCGGTCGCATGCTCCTTTTCGATCGACTCTCCTGAAAAATCTTGCTGAACGGCCTTAGCTCCCTTTCTTCCGCGCACGTCACATTTATTAAATCGGATCACAATCAGGTAACTGAGAAATTCTAGCTTCAAAATTCTTAATAATATTAACAACCGGTAAAATATTGAGCCTATAAAGCATATTTTATTTCTCTCCAAGATTCAAAATCTCTGAAAAAGATTCAGGAATAATCTTACGAGTTTAATTAATAACCCAATCCCTCTTATTTTGATTAACATTATATCTAGAAATACGACCCATCCCTAACAAACTTCTAAGTTTCTTGAAATGACCCCGTCTTAACTCTAAATATCGACCATTACATAATCTCATAATAAAATAAAAAAAGGAACGCAATAAATAATCCAGCGAGAAAACCCCTTGAATGTCATAAATACTTCTTTCCGAAAATTTCGAATGTATTGGTATTGTCACTAATCTCCCAATTAAAAATCCTTCTTTTAGTAGTAAAAATAAAGTTCTCTATTCTCCTATTAATATAACCGCTCTGAAATCTCAGATGACCAATTCTCAATTTCTCCAAATGCTTCGGTGTTTAATATGTTGTTTTCAATAGATCTCCTGAAGACCTCGAAGAAGGTCTAATTTCGGCCGAAATACATTGAGAGGATTACGAAGGATCAAGAACGGGAGAGGTCACTTAGCTATATATTGTATGCTAGGATTCCTCGCGAGTTGTTATCTTACCACCGCGTTTTTCCAACATGACGCACAGTGTCGTAAACTTGTTTCTGCGTCGCTTTTCGTGTGTGTTGCGTTCGTGTGCATTACACACTCATACACACTGATGCACGCGAACACAACACACACGAAAAGCGATGCAGAAACAAGTTTACGACATTGTGCGTCGTGTTGGAAAAACGCGTTGGTGGGATGCCAGCTCGCGAGGAATCGAGACATCTCTAATAGCACGGCGAGGGATAGGGAGTTACCTCCACTGTTCTCTACCCTTCGTAGGGAGGATTTAGAAGAATGAGACTTAGCACGATTTAGATAGCGTATAAAATCGCGTATACAAAGTCGCCGTACCAAGCCTCGCGCGTAAAGTTTGTCAAAGTCGAAACTAAAACGTTCGCTATCTTCTGAACTGAGCAAAAATCAATTTTTTTTATTCTTCATAAAATGATTTTTTTGGTTCGATTAACCAAAAAAAAAAAAAAATACTCACATCAGGAGGCCACAGGAAATTAAATATTCCTGGGGAATTGAATACTTTTAATTAATCTCCTTTTCTATTGATTATGGGCGATCGGGATATGATATACATTTACACCCTTGCAACTAAAATGTGACTGTATTGGGTCACACTACTATCGTTCTTTTTAAATCGATGAAAAACTGTTATTCTGATATTAAATAAAAGAGAAACTAGCCGCAGTAGTAGGTCGTACCTTTTTACACTACTTTGCAAAGTATGCTTGAAAAGTCATGAAGCAAGTGTTAACAGTCTAATAAATGTAGCGCATCCAATATCATTCACATACACTTTTAACGATGCATCACAGTGTTTTACAAGGATTTACATGCATTCATGCAGCATCATAATAAACACGAAATCATACGTTTTCAATTTCACACATATCAACATTAACGTGAAATCTAATTATTAAATGGTCTACAGAAGGGTTGAAGTATTTGAATTTTTGTAGTCTAAGCTACGTTTTTTCCAATTTGAGAACCCCTAGATGTCAGTTAGTCCACCGATCGGCGGATGTTAGCGAATAGAGGCAACACGTATGAACTAGGCGGGAAAAATTGACAGCTGGAGCATTTTAACTTTGAAAAAACATACTTTTGACCATAAAAATAAATACATCAACGCTCCTCTAGGCCCCGTTATAAATCAAATTCATGTTATTGTTGGTATAAATTTAAAAACATTTCATGTCGCGTTTGTAATGATAACGTATAGTTGCATTTTTATCCTTATGAAATGCTGTGAAGCATCGTTAAGACTAATTCAAAATAACCGTCGACGAAATTGGATATGCGAGATTTATTGGTCTGCCAAAGATAAATTGACAAATTTTCAAGCAGAATTTGCAAAGCAATAGGAATAAAAAAATATGACATTCTTTTTTGGCAAGTTTTTCTTTCATTTTATATTTAAACAACTTTTTTTTGTTGCTTCAAAAAGTGCATCGTAATTGCGACGCTAGTGCGACCCAATACAGTCGCATTTGTGTCGCATTTCAATTGCTAGGATATATATTCAATTTGCGAAGCAATTGATGATTTCCAAATTATGTTTTATTGGCTTAATTTAAATCCGCATAATGGTCATTTCAAATGGAATCGTCCAGGCAGTTAGGGTTGTGTCTTTTTTTTTCTTTTTTTTTTTAGTTTTTGCATCGAAATCGATGAGACACTTATTTTTTTGTGCTCGATTTTAAATTCTTTCGTCATAGTGAATCATGAATTTGAAATTCGAATTTTTTTTTTTATATGATAATTACGCGAAAAAATGACCAATCTCCGAAAATTTTTTTCCTGTTCTTAGGTGAAAGATTTCTCTGATAGAAAAAAATATGGAACATAAAATTTTTCGATACAATTCTTTCACATCGTGATTTGAAAAAAAAAATCAAAACATTTTTTATTTCAAAACTTTCAAATTGCCTTAGTTTTTTTTCTTTCATATTTCTTTTCTTAAATAATATATATAAATCAAATTACGTAGTAGCCTCTATGAGCCAAAATTCGTTTCTTGGGAATTAGGATTTTTTAAAGTCATATTGCCAGTTATTCAGGAATTTTAGGCTTGATTTATAAAAAATTAGTTTTTTATAAATAAATAAAGGAAAAAAAATTTTTTCCTTCTCTTAAAGAAAAGAAAAGACAATATTGTGTTTACCTTCAAATGTCAAATCAGTCTAAATTGAACTTGCTACTTTCCCACTCACATAAAATAAACGTAGCTTAATGCGCAGTAATCATGTGCATCGGACGGCTTTCCCGCGACATGAGATCTCTGTCTCGTGCTACTCTCTTCACTGAAGTTTTCAATCTTTATGATATACGTTTTTAGTACACTCCTTAGTTTATTGTCTGCTACATATGCCCTGCTGGGTAATATTACTGTTTATGCCCCGCAACGAAAAAAGGGCTATGAAAAAATGATTTTCTGCTCAAATAGCTTATTTGAAGTAACAAATTTATAATTGAACGGTGGAACTAGAATTTTTTATTGTAATTATTTTAAAAAAAGGTGAGAAAGCGTAGTGACGGATTAATGGTTCATGAGTGTTTGCGGCGAAAAAACTGATGGGAAAAGGTACGTAGGGTCATTCTACACGTTATTTACACTTACAATTTAGATTAGCGTTAAACAATTTTTTTTCGCTTTTACATCTAAAAATATTAGACACGTATATATATTTTTCTCTTTTTTGCTTATGATTTTTTAAACATCACGAACATATTGAATTCGCTCATTTTGTAACGTCTTTTGATACGAAACTATTGGTCGTATCAAAATCTCGCCCAAACATAAAAGTTAGATTTTTTTGTCTTCTTTCCGATTATATGTAATGCAATAATTCCTTAATTTTTTTTGTTCAACAACTTTGCTAATAAACGATACAAAGTTAAATAAAAAAAAATTGGTTATTTTTCTTGAATTAAATTTTGTTACCAAATGATCTGCGAACGATTACGAACTTTTGTCAGTTTTTTAATACATGTGCTCATCTACGGTTTACGAGATATGATTTTTTGTTTCCGCTGCCGTGCGCGAGTGGGACTTGCGCACGCAGCGTAGGATCTTCGTGCGTCGAAAACATGCAAAGTGTCTTGTCCTGAAACCTCTGCATTTCCGCATTTCGTAAATCACTATCAAAACACAGATTGCCGAACGCAAAATCTTTTTTCAACATTATAATATTGCAACACATACAGTTTTTTTATCGAGTAGTTTTTTGACAAGTCACAAATTTTTTCTTACAATTGATAATTAAACCTAATATTTTGACATGATTCAACATCCTCAACCTGTAGAACATGAAAATATTTTGCTTGCCAGCATTGCGTAAATAACAAGATACTGAGATATTCCGATTTCCACCTTTTTTTAATTTTTTTGCTGACGACTATAAGACTACCCCTTTTTGCTTACGAACGCAACGTTTTTTCACGGATTTTCGGATATTTTTTTTACATTTTTTAAAGATACTTTTTTTTACAATAAATTAATAACTTCAAATGTCTTACTGTTAGAATATCGTTGAGCTTTCAATCTATATGTTTATCTATATGTTTTTACTGGTTCAACGAAATGCATTTTCATCGAATTGAAATATTATCAAAAAAAAAAAAAAAAAAAAAACGTCAATAACTACATTTTGTTTCATGGTTATAGATAATAATTTGTAATCAGTAACAATGAAACAAAATGTAGTCAACGAACTTTTTTTTTAACTCTTTAAAGTCACGAAAGTCAAATCACGACGGATGTCGTAGTGTTACAGCGCGTTTCTAGTTTACAAAAAAGAAATTTTAAAATAATATTATTTATTAATATAAATGTATTATTCGAATAACATTTATTTATACAAAAATATTATTAAGATAATATTTAATATTATTTATAATAATAATCCGGGACTCCGAGACGTCTGGTAACACTGAATGTACCGCACAATAGCAAAGTTCTTTTTGAGGATCTTCATTTATTTATGATTTCCAATCAAAAATACTAATAAGGTCATTGAACTGTTCACCACTTACTAGCAATTTTTCAAATAATGCTTCGAATGAGCTCGACGCACGGAGATCCTGCGCCGCGTGTGCAAGTCCCACTCGCGTGCGGCACCGGAAACAAAAAATCATATCTCGGAAACCGTAGATGAGCACATGAATAAAAAAATTGATAAATTTTCGTAATCGTTCGCAGAATATTTGGTAAAAAAATTGAAAAAAAAAAAAACTTTTTTCTTTACTCAACTTTGTATCGTTTACTTGCAAAATTGTTGATTAAAAAAAATTAATTCACTGTTGCAATGCACATAATCGGAAAGAAAACAAAAAATGAAGCTTTTATTGTCGGGCAAGATTTCGATACGACCAAAAGTTTCGTAGCGAAAGATGTTACAAAATGAGCGAATTTAATAGGCTCGTTATGTTTAGAAAATCACATTTTCGAAAAAAAAAACTATTAAAAAAGAAAACCAAAATACACGTATCTTATATTTTTGGATATAAAAGCGAAAAAAATTGTTTCACGCTAATCTAAATTTTTATATTTTTAGATTTTTGGATATAAAAGCAAAAAAAAATTGTTTCATGCTAATCTAAATGTTGAGTGTAAAAAACGCGTAGAATGACCCATACGTGGATTTTGTGCCAATAATAACTCGTCGAATAATTGAAATCGAGCATTATTGTTCCAATTACCTCGAAAAAGGAGATTCAATAAATGTCTAAAATTGAGGTTATGTGTACCTATGATTATGAGCAGTGACAGGGAATGACAAATGATGTCAAGCGATCACAAGAATCACAATTGATATGAATCAAGATGGTGGCTCTTTCAATACTTATCGAAATCGTGAGTTCAGTGAAAGTAAACGTAAAAGTTTCGGAGAGCAATTTTTAGTTTTTTTCGTAGAAAAATTATAGGTTTGAGATTTTCGCCGAATTGCCAAGATTGCAGAGCATACTTCGAATATTTATTACTTGAAAGTAATCTAGATGATGTTAGGTATCAATTTAAAAAAAAACCATAAGGGGCCTCTTATGGATTTTATCAATAGTTACACTCTAAAAAATTTGTCTTGCGATTTTAGATTAAAGTAACAGGAAGTACCAGTAGGTAACAGTACCATACATTTAAGAAACTGGTATTGTAAATGTACAGAACTTGGCCTGTGAACTTACAGCACACGTACCCTCAAAATAAGGCCAAGTTCTAAACGACACGCTGAAAGTAAAAAAATGATTCATTTAGCCTGCGAGCGAAAAGAGAACGGAAAAATTTAAGCGCGAAATCTAAACACGGAACGTTCAGAGGAAAAATCAAACTCAGAATCTTATAACCAAAAAACCAACTCTGTAGTTTTAAGAAAAAAAGATACATCTTTTTCCAAACGAAAGTCCAAGAGACAATTTTAGGGAGTCATAATGCAATAGAGGACTTGGAAAAGCGCTGAGTAATGAATCATTAATCTTGCAGACGAGCAGGGGCCCGATCTACAAGTTTATCCATAAAGACAAGGGAGAGT
>JAPYZL010106682.1:0-26637 GCA_030522825.1 Platygaster orseoliae
TTTACCCAAATTTTTCTCATATTTTTCTGAGTAAAAAAGTCCTTTGCCACTTTTCGCAAAACTCGAAATCAAAAAAGATATTCGAGTTTGAAATCTGAGTAATTTGATTGGTCGAAACTTCTAACTCGAATATCTTTTTTGATTTTGAGTTTTGCGAAAAGTGGCAAAGGACTTTTTTATTCAAAAAAATATGAGAGAAATTTGGGTAAAGTTTGGTTCGTGGTTTTCATCCCCGCTCCTCGAACAAGTGCATTTATTGGTTAAATTTCAAACTTAAATAACTTTTTCAATTTTGAGTTTTGTAAAAAGTGGTAAAGGAAAAATCATCTTAGAATTTTATAAGGAATCCATGGTTTTCCGCTTATACAGCAACTTCCGGACACCCAGTATAATATTGAATTAAATATTATTTCATTTGAATATTTATTATTACTCATAATATGGTAAACGGCTATTATGTACATTATTGATTATATCCATAAATTATTTAACATACAAAAAGTTATTCATTTTATATGATGTATATTTTAATATAATGAGTTTGTGTGGTTCCATGGGTTTTTCACTAATTTTATACTTTTGATTATTATGCATATATGATAATTATACATATTTATAGTGCAAAAATATATAAAAAACTGATTAGAGTTTTTAATAATAACTTCTAATTATATTTTATACCATAAAACTATTCATTACTTGACTAAAATGTTAATTTTGTTAAAAAAATTTTTTTTAGTGTTATACAATTATTGGAAAAATTATTGTTACATATTTTAAGATTCATGCAAATTTTTGAAACCTTTCTTATTTATATCCGTATAATTTTTTCATTATATCATTGTCACCATATTTCATGATAAAAGTCATAATAAATAATATAGTAAATGGCAATCATAAATATTATTTATTATATCCATAAATTATTAAACACACATAAAGTTATTTATAATATATTATGTATATGTTAATTTGATTTGTCTGTATGTTTCAATGGGATTTTCGTTAATTTTATATTATTGATTATTATGTTTTAATGCATAAATGATAAATACAAATATATTCAATTAACGTAAAATATATAATAAAATCTTATATCAAAGAAAAAAAAATTAAATAGCGCAAAATATATATAAAAACTGATTACAGTTTTAAATTCTGTGGTGTCCCAGCATAACCGAAAATGAGTCCACTTTGTCATAAGGCTCATTTTACATGATATTCTGGGTAAATTTTGAGCCTTATGGCAAAGTGGACTTATTTAGTTAGGCCGGGACACTACAGAATTATAACTTGTAACTATACTTTGTACTATAAAACTATTTATCAGTTGACTAAAATGTTAATTTTGTTGGGAAAATTTTTTTTAATGTAATACAATTATTCAGAAAATGATTGCTATACACATTTCAAGCCTTATAAAAAATTTTGTAACAATTCTTATGCATATAGGTATTTTTTTTCATTTTATTATTATCGTCATAATCCATGATAAAGTTATAATAAAATCAATAACAAAAAATAATTTATACCTTTGGTGGAAAATATACAAAACTGAGTTTTTAACTATAGCTTTTAATAATTTTTTATACCATCAAACTATTTATTGATTAACTAAAATGTAAATTTAAAAAAAAATTCATTTTATTATCACACAATTATCAAGAAAATTATTGTGACATATTTAAAGCTTGAGAAAAATGTTTTAAACAGTTTTTAATCATATCGGTAGTTTTTTTTTCATAATATCAAATCCACGAAAAAAATCATTGAAGATACTATTTTTTTTTTTGATTTCAAAACAAGCTCATCAGAAATTTCAATGTTTTTTTGATTAGAACAAAAAAATTACCTTTTTTCAAATTTCAGTTTGGAAATTTTTAAGTTTCTCAATTTCGAAATTCTCTATTTTGTGTTTCATTCACGTTAATATTGATCTTTTTGAACACTTAATTTTTAATTTTTAATTTTTAACTTTTTAAATAAAAAATTTGGATGAAAAAAATTTGAGTTCGCCAATTTTCATAATTCAATCTGAATAAGTGTATGGTGAAAGCAAGAATTTTTGTATTTTTTATTTTTTCTCGTATTTTCAAAAGACTTATGCTTATTCAATATTAATATTTTGGTGATAACTTTTTGAATTTTGTTTTCTTTCATTCTAAATTTTATTTTGCAGAGGCTCAAAAAGTAAATTTATTTTTCATTTTTGCTGAACCATTACATTAAAACCATTTCTAAAAACTTTTTGCAGTTTTGAAAAATTTCGGATACTTTTTTGAAAATTTCAACTGCTGCTAAAAATTTGTTTGGAATCCAAGTTAAAAAATTTTTAAAAAATGTTGCAATCATTTCTGAGGAATTAACAATTTTTGCAAGTCATTCAAATAATGCACATTTTTTTCCAAGCGTCAGCAATAATTTGGAAAGTTTCTTTTATCATTGTTAACGTATAATTTTTTTATGTAATTATCATATCTTTATAATAAACAACTTCTTAAATGAAAAATGCAGACATTTATTTGTAATAATGTCAGTATAAAATCTTGCATAATTTCTTGGGCAGTAGTGCTTGTTTTCACAATAAAGAAAATGGAAAAACTGCATAAATAATGAGGTAAAATGTTGCAAATACGCTGCTCTCATTCCTTTTGCCAATGATTAATATCATCTGGAAATGACTCATGAAATCGCGATGTTCTTAAATTTGTTGCGTTTACTCAGTTTTCCTTATTTACAATTCACATAAAAATATTAAAGATGAAAATATGATGCAACTGGAATTTGGAAATATTGAGTTTTTGGAATAATGAAAGTAGGAACAAAAAAAAACACTTATTTATACCAAATTTATGTTAGAAACTTTTTTTCATATCTGTGCATTTAATTTTGCATAAATAAATTGTAAATTTTATTTCTATGAACACGCAAAAGTTTTAAAATACAACAACAAAAATAATACTGTATTTTTCTCAATGTTGAATAGTTATTCAGTTGTTTAAAGAATGTCAGTTATTCCAGTCTCTCAACAAATTAGTAATAAGCATTAAATGTAAATAAAAATATTAGATATGAATTTTCCAATAATATTGTTGAAACTTTAACTTTCTTCATTATGTGCACTTGTTCATGCATTACATCTAATTACACTATGTAGCTCAATTACTACAAGATTCAACATTAATGATTTTCAGAATAGATCGTCGAGGAAAAATTTTCTGGAAAAAAACGTCATAATAATGCATGCGAGTTATGCAAATATTGTTTAAAGACCTCGGAATTGCTATTGCATTTTGCGTTGTTCAAATATTTTGGATGGATATTAATACGATAATGACGAGTTTTATAGCGTAATAAACAAAATATTTAACAATGAAATTAAGTGGAAATTCGGATAAAATTAAATTATTATTATGTGTGGAAGTAAAAAAAGTGTAATATAAACAACAATAATAATTGCACTAGATTTCACAATAGTTTTTTCAAATTTGTTGAACTCAATTTCCAAATCTGGATGAACGAAAGAATTAAAATATAAATTAATAATGTTAACGAATAAAATGCATGCAATAAAATCATTGTAATAATCCACATACGATTGTTGATAATAATACCTTTCTTTCAGAGGTAAGAAATGAAATCCTCACATTTGAATTTTTCGTAGGTGAAAGCTTGTCATAATGAAGGTTCTGCTCATTGTTTTGGCACTTGTTGCCGCGACTCAAGCAGTCTCATTCATCGACCTCATTGTGGAAGAATGGCACGCGTTCAAGGTACAAACTTGATCTTTGTTTCGTTTTCAAGTAATCAAATATCACAGACAACACTAATTTCCGCAGCTGCTTTATCTATATTCTGTTTATCAGTACTTGGAAGCTCAAAAACATGAGATACTGCCTTTATCTCCATATTAAATTTCACTATTTGTGATAGAACACCAGACCGATAAAACTTTTCTGGGTGGGCACTTTTATGAAAACATCGGGACAAAACATGATTTTTTTTTCTAATCGTCAGTCTGAAAAAATTGTTTAAATTTTTATAAATTTGATTTTTAATGAAAATTGGCGCATTTCAGTCGCAACACAAAAAAGTCTACAAATCCGAGGAAGAGGACAAATTCCGGATGAAAGTATTCATGGATAACAGGCACACGATCGCTCGTCACAATATGAAATTCGATAATCACGAAGTCAACTTCACCCTGAAGCTCAACAAGTACGGTGACATGTTGGAACACGAATTTATCAGCACGTTGAACGGTTTCAACAAAACGTCGATGAAAAAACGTTTGCTCGCTGCGCCCCCTCCTTTGGTCGGCGCCAAATTCATCGAACCTGCCAATGTGGAAATGCCTACCCATGTTGATTGGAGGGAGAAAGGAGCCGTCACCGAGGTCAAAGATCAAGGCCATTGTGGTTCCTGCTGGGCTTTTTCCACTGTTAGTTTATTAATTATTGGATTATATGTTTTTTATACTTGAAAATTTATAATTGAAATTAAAAATTGGAAAAAAGAGAGTAAAGGAACACAGATCAGATAATAATAAGTTCCAAACTGAACCTTCAGTAATTAGTCAACATATGTGACGCTCCGCGAGAAAAGGGCCCTTATGCAAAGATGGTATAAGGGCCCTTTTGCTGAGAAAAGGGCGAGAAAAGGGCCCTTATGCAGAAATGACATAAGGGCCCTTTTCTCGCGGAGCGTCACATATATCGGACTCGAATCATGAAATAAATTGGGATGATGTGCGGATTGTTGATTTTGAGAGGAATTATTTTAAGAGAATGATAGGTGAGATGGTGTTAATCAAGAGAAAGGGAAATGACACGTTAAATAGACAAAAGGACACTGTTGCTTTAAATGCGATATATGATAAATTGATCGGGAGTAGATATTTCAACTAGTGTAGTAGTAAATGTAATGATAGATAAGACTGATATTGATTTTTTATTTATTAATTTATTAATTTGAATTAATAATTAAATTTAAATTAAACTTGAATTGTTGTCTATAGACCGGAGCTTTGGAGGGCCAGCATTTCCGAAGCACTGGGGTTTTGGTTTCTCTGAGCGAACAAAATTTAGTAGATTGCTCTGGGCGTTTCGGAAACAATGGGTGCGAAGGTGGTCTCATGGATCATGCGTTCCAGTATATTAAAGAAAATAAAGGCCTCGACACTGAAAAGACGTACCCTTACCAAGCCATTGATGCCAAATGCAGGTGATTTGGAAACTGAATTCAATTTTTTCGGCATTGAGTGTAATGTAGAAATTCAAATGTCACCCTGAATTCAGATATGTCCCGAAGAACAGTGGCGCAACAGACGCAGGATATGTGGACATTCCAGAGGGCGACGAACAAAAACTTATGAAAGCTGTTGCAACTATTGGCCCTGTTTCAGTTGCGATTGATGCTTCCCATCAGTCGTTCCAGTTTTACCACAATGGTTTGTATTTGATTTACCAAGTTTTCCTAGAAAGTTGTCTTGATGAAAATTTCTCTATGGTATTGTTTTTGATTTTAAGTATTTTGATATTATTGGATGCAGGTGATGAGAATTCGATTTTCTAAAAAACCTCCAAGTTTTGAGGATGATTAGCATTTTTATAATTTTTTCAAAAAATAATTTCTTGATAGATTTTTTCTATTCCAGAGTAGAATTATATATGTTTTTTAGACAGTTCTTATTCATGTCGGTATTTTTTTTCATATAATAATCCATTATAATTTTCTTTGGATTTTGATTTCAAAACAGCTTATTGGACATTTCACGTTGGAAATTTTCTAGTCTCTCAATTAAAAAATTCTCTAATTTGTATTTCGTTCTTATATTTTTCTTTTCGAACACTGAATTTTCGACATTTGATATTCCTACATTATTTCATGAGTATCAAAGAAATCATAAATTTTCCAAATAAAAGATTTTGACAAAAAAATTTGGATTTAATGTTTCTTGGATTTTCAAACGATTTATGTTCATTCAATATTACAATTTTGAAGATGACCTTCTGAATTTTGTAGATATTCAAAGTTACTTTTATTCCTAATTTAATTTTACGTGGGATGGAAATGTAAATTCATATTTTAGAATTTTATATTATTTTTATTATTTTTTTCGTACTTGTACGATTTACATAATTTTCTGGTATTTTTATGGATTCAAAATTTCCCTAAAAAATTGTTCTTGATTTCAAGTATTTTGATGTTATTACATGCAGATAATGAGAATTCGATTTTCTAAAAAACCTCCAAGTTTTGAGGGTTATGATTATTTTTATAGTCTTACTTTAAAAAAATGTCTTGCTAGATTTTTCTTATTCCAGAATAGAATTATATATATTTTCGAGACAGTTATGATTCATATCGGTATTTTTTTTACATAATATCAAAATCCATGATAGTTTTCTCCGGATTTTGATTTCAAAACAGCTTATTGAAAATTTCACGTTGGAAATTTTCTAGTTTATGAATTTCAAAATTCTCTAATTTATATTTCATTCTTATATTTATCTTTTTAAACACTGAATTTTTCATATTTGATATTCTTACTTTATTTTATGGGCATCAAAGAAATCATAAATATTCCAAATACAATATTTTGACGAAAAAATTTGGATTTTCAAACGATTTATGTTTATTCAATATTACAATTTTCAAAATGACTTTCTGAATTTTATCAATATTCAAAGTTTCTTTCATTACTAATTTTATTTTACAGGGGTTCGAAATGTAAATTCATATCTTAGTACTTTTTATTATTTTTATTTTATTTTTTTTTTTGTACTTGTACGATTTATATAATTCTCTGGTATTTTTATGGACTCGAAATTTTCCTACAAAATTGTTCTTGATTTCAAGTATTTTGATATTATTACATGCAAATAACGAGAATCCGATTTTCAAAAAAACCTCCAAGTTTTGAGGATTATTTGTATTTTTATATTCATACTTTAAAAAAATGTCTTCATAGATTTTTCTTATTCCAGAGTAGAATTATAAATATTTTCGGGACAGTTCTTAATGATATCGATATTTTTTTCCATAACATCATAACCCATGATAATTTTTTTTCTATTTTTTTTTTTAACAGCTCATTGGAAATTTCACGTTGGAAATTTTCTGGTTCTTCAATTTCAAAATTCTCTTATTTATATTTCGTTCTAATATTAATCTTTTTGAACACTGAATTTTTCATATTTAATATTCCTATTTAATTTTATGGGTATCAAAGAAATCAAAATATTCCAAATAAAAAATGTTGACAAAAAAATTTGGATTTTTTAACGATTTATGTTTATTTAATACTATTACAATCTTGAAGATGACTATGAATTTTTTAGATATTCAAAGTTACTTTTATTCCTAATTTAATTTTACAGGGGATGGAAATGTTATTTCATATTTTAGAATTTTATATTATTTTTATTATTTTTTTAGTACTTCTACAGTTTACATAATTTTCTGGTATTTTTATGGATTCATACTTCGGATTCTATAATATGTAGGATTGCAAGTTTTACAGATTTTTTGTAATTTCACAAATTCTAAATAAATTCGTATCTACGTAAATTCAAAGTATTTATTGACAGGCAGTATTTTCAGTACTAATTGTACTTTCCCTGTATTAATGCAAAATGAAGGGTTTTCGCGATTTTTTCAAATTTCAAGAAAAATTATCATCTTCATCGATCTTGATGGATTTACAATATTCTTTTGCTAGTATCTCTGTTTTATTTTCTAACAATTAACATTTTCCAGTATTTTTAATTTAATTTCAGCGTATAACTACTAACTACTGACAAATATAAATAATAAATATGTAGTTTCAGAAAACTTTGACAGATTCAAGTTCTAGGGATCCAGGATCAGTATTCGAAATTTCAATGGAAAATTTCCGTGAACATGAATAACAAATGAGATATGTTAATGAAGTTATCAAAAGTCAAGCAACCATTAAAAACCTATATATTTCTCTACAATTCGTAATTACATTGAAAAAAAATCACCCGTCAAAAATTCTACGAAATTAAATGTAAAGCCTCCCACACATGAATAATAAATCGCATCGTGTCAATTGTAGACGAGTTTATTAATCATCGTATTTATAAATTCATTGCCATATTTTTCAAGGTAAAAAATTATGTCATAACGTTTACGGAAATCATGAACATGTGCACAATTGACGAAAATTGACTGAAAAATGAGGAAAAATCACGACTGGATTCGTTTTTCAGGAATCTACGACGAGCCCGATTGCTCGTCAACGGCCTTGGACCACGGAGTTCTCGTCGTTGGCTATGGTACCGAAGAAGGAGTCGATTACTGGCTGGTGAAGAACAGCTGGGGTGAGAGCTGGGGCGACAAAGGCTACATCAAGATGTCCAGAAACAAGGACAACCAATGTGGCATCGCGTCATCAGCCTCTTATCCCTTAGTTTAATTGCCATAGATTATTTTCTTATTTCCTTAATGCCAAAAAAGGAATTTGCGAAACAGCGTGAAGGAACCTTTACGAATCGCGTTTGATTATATTTTTACTCTATCGTTTAATTGTTTAATTTCTATTTTTCTCTCGCTGCAGTTGCACAAGGAGCTTGTATTCTCTTATTTATTTGTAAGAAACAAAAATTGGTATGAACAAATAAAGTTTGCCGTGTATGAGATGTACGAATAAACTATGAAATATTTTGTAAACCGGTGTGTATTTTATTTAATTGAATTGTTGAGATTGGAAAATGAGCTTTGATATGAAATTCAGCTACAAAAAGCGATACGAACGAAATTGGAATAAAACGAAAATAAAAGGAAGCGAGAAAAAAAACCATGGTGATACGTCACGTCGAGCCGAAGGTCGAGTGAACCATGAATTCGACCTTTGAAGAAGGTCCAGTCGATTGAGCCGGCGATAATGACGGCTGATGATGCCTCTTCAGCCTTTTGCCAGCCCTGTTACTTTTCTAAAACCCCGCCGATCTCCCAGCTCGCGTTGCACTCATCAACGGGCATTTTAATTCGCATTTATCAGGAGAATCTTGAGCTGGAATTTCGGCATTTCTTACTTTAATGCCAAACACCGTTGCGCAATCTTTTTTTTATTTCAGCGTAAAAATAGATTGCGTTTGCAATTTTTCCCCGTTTTGGAAACAATCATTTTTTTGTCATTAAATTTGTCACGGGCAGAGCGAATTCTGTATCCTTATTAGAATGGTGACGAATGGGTTTAGAAAATTATGAATATTATAATGACAAAAATTCCTATATAAAATGTTGTAAGTATGTGGTGTTTTGGAAGAAATCAAGTTTGATCGAGAACGTTATTATGGAATATTTCATTAGAAAATTGAGAAATTTAAAACTAGCTTGAATTTTTTATCGATTCGTCTTCGCTTTTCTGACATTTCTGAATAAATTCGACATATAATCGTGTAATTTTTTCTCAGCGTGTGAGCTCTTTCAAACATTGAAAAACTTGATCCGATATGAATTTTTGGAATAACAATATAGCGATGATTAAATTTCGATTGTTACATACATGTTTAGAAAATTTGTAGTAACTCCATTGGAACAATTTAATTTATTATTCGTACATAGGAGGCTTTACATTTTATTTCCTTGAATTTTCACAACAGTGATTTTTTTTCAACGCAATTACGAATTGTAGAGAAATATATATGTTTTTAATGGTTGCTTGACTTTTGATAACTTTATTAACACATCTCATTTGTTATTCATATTCACGGAAATTTTCCATTGAAATATCAAATACTGATCCTGGATCCCCAGAAGTTGAATCTGTCAAAATTATAAGAAACTTTATTCATTATTTTAATTTATCAGTAGTTATATGCTGAAATTGAATCAAAAATACTTGAAAATGTTACAAATTGTTAAAAAATGATACAGAGATACTAGCAGAATAATATTGTAAATCTATCAAGATCGATAAAGGTGATAATTTTTCTTGAAATTTGAAAAAAATGGCGAAAACACTTCATTTTGCATTAATACTAGGGAAGTACAATTAGTAGTGAAAATTAATACTGCCAGTCAATAAATACTTTAAATTTACGTAGACACGAATTTATTCAGAATTTATGAAATTACTAAAAATCTGTAAAACTTGGAATCCTGAATATTCTAGAATCCGATGTATGAATCCATAAAAATACCAGAGAATTATGTAAATCGTACAAGTACAAAAAATGTAAGAAAAATAATAAAAAATACTAAAATATGAATTAACGTTGCGGGCTCCTGTAAAATAAAATAAGGAATAAAAGTAACTTTGAATATCTACAAAATTATCACAAAATATCACAAAATATTACAAAATTAAGTCATCTTCAAAATTAATCGTTTAAAAATTCAAATTTTCTTGGCAAAATCTTTTATTTGGAATATTCATGATTTCTTTGATGCCCATAAAATAAAGTAGGAATGTTAAATATGAAAAATTCAGTGTCCAACGAGATTAATATAAGAACGAAATACAAATTAGAGAATTTTGAAATTGAGGACCTAGAAAATTTCCAACGTGTTATTTCGAATGAGCTGTTTTGAAATCAAAATCCATAAAAAAAGTATCATGGGTTATGATATTACGGAAAAAAAACCGATATGAAAAAGAACTAACTCGAAAATATATATAATTGTAGGGGAGACTGGAGCGAAATGCACAGTTTTTGATAATATTAAATTTTTGAGGCAGCATAAGGGCTGAGAGGATCTGCAAATGGCACTATATTGTAGCCCACATGTGTGGCATCAATTTAGCCTCAGGCAACTTTAGTTCTAGTTGAACCTTATGCCTCATATATTGATTAGAAAACAAAACGATTTTCTGCGCATTTTGCCCCACGCTGGGGTAAAATGCGCAACCGGTGGGGCAAAATGCGCAATTCCGGAAATCGCGATTTTCACGAGGTTGATTGCTGAAAAATTGTGTGGTAAACACAAAATAAATGATTTCATCAACAATTTCAATAAAAATTTGTTTGTTAAAAACCAAATTCAATTTTTAAAATTTTTATTTATTAAGAACAAAAATTTTGTAAGTAGCGATCGAGTGTCCGTCGAGCAACAGAAAAGCATTTCGACGCGAAATTCGCAGATATTCCTTCGTGGACAGCCTTGCATGTTTCGAATACTTCTCCACCATCAATCCGCTCTGTTTTGCGAACATAAACGCGAACCATGATGAAAAAAATGTGAAAAAAAAAAATAAACAAATTCAGAAAAAGTTCGTTATTTCACAAAAATTAAAAAAAAAGGTCGTCAAACTTCAAATTTGATTAAAAAAATAGGTGTTGAAAAAAGGAGATTTTTTACAAGTTTTGCTGTTTAAAAGTGACACACTACTTTTTTTTGCTCATCACCCTCATCACATTTTTCAATAAAATGTTTGGGGGCCCCGGGGCACTGCCCCGGTCTTGATACGATTCTGGGTTTAGAAACAATTTGACGAAAAAAAAGTGGAAAACAACAAAAAAACAAAAAAGTGAAGGAAATAGCGAAACATGACCAAACACAGCGAAACAATACAAAACAAGCACTGCGCATTTTGCCCCACGCAAAACTGCGCATTTTGCCCCATGGCTACATTTCTGGCTTATCATCGTGTGATTCGAAAATGATTCAAAATTTCACCAAAATGATCACGTTTTCGTCTTTCTCACACCTGAATTACTAGAAAAACTCACTTACCATCAATCCTAATGAAAAAAATGACGCAAAAGTTGAAGTTTGCTTTCAGACAAATATTCACAACACAGTGGCTAAAACACACTTTGTTTTTTAACCGAAAAAGTAAACAAACAAACAAGACGCAATCACTGATGTTTGATACTCGACACTCGAGCCTTATATGGAAAAAATTTCAAGTCTCCAGTGATTACCGTTCTGACGGTAATGCAAATTGAACGTTTCGTGAACTGCACATTTTGCCCCAGTCTTCCCTACTTTCTAAATCCAAAACAGTGGAATCCCACTGTTTGTCAGTGGAAATCCACTGAACACAGTGGAATTTCACTGTTTGTCAGTGGAATTCCACTGTTTTGGATTTAGAGAGTATATAATTGTATTCTGGAATAAGAAAAATCTATCAAGACCTTGTTTTTTGGAAAATCTTGGAGAAAAAAACTTGGAGGTTTTTTAAGAAAATCGAATTCTCATCATCTGCATGTAATAATAGTAAAACAATTGAAGTGAAGATCAATTTTGTAGGAAAATTTTGAATCCATAAAAATACCAGAAAATTATGGATATCGTTCAAGTTCTGAAAAAATAATAAAAATAATATTAATATTTAAAATACGAATTTACGTTCCGAGCTCCTGTAAAATAAAATTAAGAATAAAAGTAACTTTGATTATCTATAAAATTCATAGTCATTTTTAACATTGTAATATTGAATAAACATAAATCGTTTGAAAATCCAAATTTTTTCGTCAAAATTTTGTATTTAGAAAATTCATGATTTCTTTGATGCTCATAAAATAAAGCAGGGATATCAAATATAAAAAATTAAGTGTTGAAAAAGATAAATATAAAAACAATATAAAAATCAGCGGATTTCTAAATCGAGAAACTAGAAAATTTCTAACTTGAAATCTGAGAAAAGGTAATTTTTTTGTTTTAATTAAAGAAAAAACTGAGATTCTTAATAAGCTTAGTGTTGAAATCAAAATCTAAGGAAAAATATCTTCAATGATTTTTATTTATGATATTATGAAAAAAATGCTAATACGAAAAAGAACTGTCTCCAAAATATATAAAATTCTACTCTGGAATAAGATAAATATATGAAAACAGTGTTTTTCTTCGAAAATCCATTAAACTAACAATAACCTTGAAACTTGAATGTTTTCAACATCGAATTCTCACCATCTGCATATAATAATATCAAAATACTTGAAGTAAAAGAAATACGTACGACATGTCGTCAATTTGTACAAAAAGGACGATATAAAAAAATTGTGTAATTTATATTCGAAAAACCAGGAACTGTTAAATTTACAATAAGTAATTAATTCATAAAAATGTGCATGAGGAGTACAGTGTTCAACAAATATGTGCACAATCAACATCATCCCTCTATTCATAAGAGTTCTTATACTTAATATTTCTAATTACACTTTATTTTTAGTTATTAACATGTATAATGATCGTTTACATGGTTATTTGAGAAGAAAAAGCACTCAAGTGTCCTCTTGGCAGACCTGGCAGACTGACACTCTCACCTTCTGTGACTCCTTCCTCCCAATCCACCTCCACCTCCTCGTTTCCCCCTTTTCTCTCTCGTGTTGTTGCTCTTTCCCCTGCAGCCTCCCGTCTCTTTTTCCCTCGGTCCAGGGGCCCAAGAATTACAGCATCTTCAGCATCCTTTGCCCCTTCCAGCCACCCCCACTTCATCCCGATCGAAAGAATCCTATAAATGCTCCACCACTTAGGCCCCGAAACAAGTTAACTCTCGGGACTTTTGCTCCCGAGGCATGTGTTACTTTTGAAAGAGTGATTTTTTTTAAAAACTCCGTTTCGAGACAATTAGTGACCAATCATGGTAAGTAGTGCCAAAAAGTGGATTTCGACGACAAAATTTTAGGACCTCACGACCCTACAAAGTTTGTGTGCTCTGCTACGAAATAACGAAGCCGATGGTGTAGTGTTTTCAATTTTTGTTTTTTTGTTGTGCACCGTATTTATTGTGCACGAGTCGTTTGTGCACATTTTTATGAATTTGTACACATGAATTTTTATGAATTTTTATACATTTTTATGAATTTGTATGCCATCAATTTTTAATTTCATAATTTCAGTAAAATTTCTGAAAAATGTGCACAATCGTCCAATGCACAATAAATACAGTGCTTAATAAAATCGTGCACAATTGACACCATGCCAGAAAATTAAGGAAAAATGAAAGAAGTGACGAAATTTTCATTTTTCACAGGGTTAATGCAGTTTTTTGATCTTAGAAAATTAGTTTGTTGATAGAAATTATGAGTGTTTGAGTTGACAACTCCTCTTCATTTTTCTTAACTAAATGGGGTTAATAGATTCCGATTGAAAAACTGAGAATAATCAGAATCCGAGATATTTTTCATCGCTCATTCTCAACAATTTGCCTTTGTGGTATTATTATATGAAGAAACGGCGAAGCAACATGTAAATATCAAAGGTTACTGGTTTTTTACGTGTTCGCGATAAATCGATTTTGACTGTATTCACCATTGAAGCAATTAAATTAAGTCAGGTATTTTCCGATTTCCAATTTATATTCATCTTTTGTGTGATTTCTGAATTTTCGTGGGAAAGGTTTTTACGAGTGTTTTGGTATTTGTTTTTTATAGGAAAAAGAGAGGGGGGGGGGGAATTTAAAAGAGTAAATTTTAATTTACATACCTATTCTTTTAGATTTATATATATTATATTGTATATAAATATGTCATTTGAAATATATCTTAGGGCTTTTTTTTAATACATATTTTATTTTTGTAAATATCGTAATAGTACGGATTTCTATCAAGTAGTAGAAATTTTTACAGTATTTTGAGTTATTTTCGAGTATTTATTCAATTTTCTAAAAAAAATTATAATATTATAAATTTTTTCGTATTTTCATAGATTCATAAAATGACTTATAGAATTTGCAGCTGTAAAATTTAAATTTTTTGGAAATTTCAGAAACAAATTAGATTTTTATTTTTTCATAGATTTTTATGAGTCTTCCAATTATTCTAGCATTTATACGATTTCTAGGGCATTCTGGTATCATTAATAAATACCTATAAATATTTGTAAAATTTGAAACTATAGGGTTCGAAGGTATATCGATTTTTAAAATTTTCAAAAATTACAGAGAAAACTATAAATCTACATAGATTATTAATTTGTTAATAGCATTGTTTATAAATATTGCTATACAAATTCCTTGAATTTGATAAATTTCTAGAATTTTGAAAGATTTTCTGAATAATAAAATCATTTTGTCATTGAGAGATTTCTGGTATTTTCAGTATTATTCGTATTTTCGCAGTTCAAAAAAAATTAGAATGATTTTCTGGTTTTGATGTCAATTCCTAAAATCTGACGCTCTAAAATCAACGATTTCACTTAATTTTCGTTTTCGTAGATTTTTCAAAAAGAGTATGCTAGTATTTTTATGGACAATTTTTAATGAAATATGACGACTTTTACCATATCTTTATGTGATTATATATAACATAAATAAATAGTTACTTTTGTCATAAAAACGAGGTCATGATTGCAGTATTAAGTTATATAGTATTTTTTTCTCTTTTTATCTAGAGTTTATTACGATAATAATTTTTACAACGTATTTCATAAACTTCTAGTACATTGAGTATTTTAAATAACTTGTAAATTTAAGAATCGTTTGAACAAATAATCACTGTACATTCAAAACGAAGCTAAACTGTAAAAACATTTCCCATGCATTATAGGAAGTTTTAATTCTATACATGAATCGAAAATTTTCCATAGTTTTTTCTATAATTCCCATACATGAGTAAAATTTTTCTCATTCATGTAAAAAGTTTTTCGGAAAAGTATGAGAAAAGTGACATATTTGCATAGGAAAACTTCCATACACAAGTATGGAAAAATTGCGATTTTTTTACAGTATAAGCGATTGTTAAAAAATGCAGGAATTCTCGTTGCCAAAAAATTCAACGCCGATAATAATTAATAACTCATTACCTCGCATAAAAAATTAAAATATCCGTAAAACGCATAGAGCGATGCATCATCATAAAACACGTTTCTGGAATTATCACTAAATAAATTTCAGATACACCTTACCAAGACAGAAATGGCATAATTGATGCGACGCAACATAATTCTTGTATATATTTTTGTGTCTGAAAATAACACATGTCATGCGTAAAGGTCAGTCCCATTATGTAAATGAAACATCAAATTCCGTTTTGAAAAAAAAGTACACGAAATATCTGAGCCGAGATTATGATGGATGAAAAAAAAAATCACAAATGAATAACTTTGTCTGAATATCTCTGATATGTGAGTTATTATATCTTTTGCATATTCGATAGCCATTGTGTATATGAAGTAAATAGTAATGAATATATTTGTAAAAAGCACATAACGTTTGTAGTAAAAAACGAAAATTGAAAAAAAGTCACTTATCATATTCCATAAAATGTATTTCGTGAACTTGCGGGGATTGTGAAATTTTTCGTGAAGGTCAAGGACGCTAATTTAACGGCATTAGAGTATAAGTAACGAGCAACTTTCGATTTCTCGAGCGATCAATTCAGACAATCTGCAGGATTCATTCATCCACTCAATATTTGCATAACTCTTCGCTACTGCAAGACCATTTTATAATTTTCCCAAAGCTGTTATAAACTTTATGGCATTGCTTTCAGTCATGATTATTTCTAACATTCAACCGTTAAGTCATCGTTGATCGTAAAATTATACTCATTACGTCAATAAGAAATCTCCGAGTTGAAATCGTTACTTTTCTATACGGATTCCAGGGACGCCGCGAAAAAAATTTTCACGGAGGGAAAGGGGAAAAATTCAAATGTCGAAAGCGTGTTGATGAATACTTGAAATCTATTAAATTGTATATATACTGAAGAAAAGGAAAGAAATGAAAAGTTTTTTAAATTTATGAAAATACTACAAAATTTATTAAACTTTTCATTTTTGAGGATCATAAATTTGAGAAAATACTAGGACGTCCTAGAAAATGTAACTTTGTTTTTGACAATTTTAGAATAACATTTCCGACGATTCCCAATCATTTTCCCAATCTAAGTTCCCTAACGTTCATTTTCCCGAAATGCCATTATTCCGAACGTATTACTTCCCGAATGTCCATTTTCCCGAAAGTATTTTTCCCCGTACGACAATTTTCCCGAAAGTATTAATTTCCGAATTTCGGTTGGAATTTCACTTTTATTTTAATTCTATACATTTATGAACTTCATTAGAAGAGTCTTCAATAAAAAGAGTCATGGTAAAAGTTTTAAATTTAAAAATTGTAAATTTTATTTTAAGTCAATTCAAAAATATAATTTAGAAATTTTATTTATTAATTAAAAATGTTGATACCAATTTTAAAATTTTAAAATCGTAAATGCATAACCATGGCATTTCTAGACATTAGGCTGATAGGAAAATTTCCCGTTCGAGAAAATTAAAAACCCTTCGGGAAAACGGATTCAGGAAAAAGAACTGTCGGGAAAATGGTTTTTCGGGAAAATGACCGTTCGGGAAAAAGGATGTTCGGGAAAAGGTATTCGGGAAAATGGTCGGCAACGGTTTCCGACATTTTGTAGTTTTTAGGTTTTCAGTGTAAAGGTCATTTCAAGGATTTTCTGGATTTCTATATGGATTTCTTAAATTTTGGAAATTCAAAGTTTCTATGATTTTTTTCGTATTTTTCCAGTAGTCATGCGATTTAGGGGATTTTCCAGTATTTTATGGATTTTTCCATTAAATTCATAAAAGTTGATGCTCTTGACATAGATTTAAGATTTAATTTCTTTATACTAATTGTATTTGATTTAATTTAATTCAATAATTGTTATTAATTCATTATTTCAGATATTAAATCATATCTCAATAATTATTATATTTTATTAAATAATTACAAATTATCCATTATTATTAATTTAATATTCATAGATTTATACCTATTTCACAATTTTTCATATTTTTTGATATTTCAAAACTCAGAATCTTCAAAATTCCAGGATTTGATTAACTAGAAAAAGAGTTCCAATAATTTTCATAATTTCCAGTATTCTCAAAATTGGCAGAATTTTCCGAACACCCAAGTTGTAAAAAAATACAAACGTTTAAATTTTCGATTAACCACCATCCACGAAACTTTTACGATGCAGATAGTGAGCACTTTCTTCCCACAGTTACAAGCGTTCTTTCACCTTTAAATCTTGTTTTTTTTTTTAACTACCCAAGCATATTATGTTTTTTTCCTCTTGTTTTTTTTTGCATACATTTGAGAGTGAGCAAACTAATTATTTCCCGTTGATGCAATGCCGTTGAATCGATCGCCATCTGTTACATTGCATAACGTTACTTTTAAGGTGGGATCAATTAACAATATGTAATATCTTGCAAAAAGCGTTCTGAATTTATGCACCTTTATTCTAACAGCAAAATTACTCCGTTAATTGACACTTTAATGACTGATTGCATGATTGAAAGGTTTTTTAAAGTTACCTGATTTGTTTTTTAAAACATTTTTTGATCACCTTCCACACATTTACTGTTTTACTGATAACACGATTTACTGTAAAAGTGCAGTGAAGCTAAGTCAGACCATACGCGTACTTTTTCTACTTAACATGACAAAAAATATGCAAACTGTTAAAACTTGCATCGTGCGATTCGACATGCAAAAAAACGTGACCTAAAAATTAATGGAAGAGTGTTTTCTACGTGATTGTTTAGTTTGTTAAATATTGAAATTAACTTTCTCAGCGACTCTTTGCCCATTTTGTGAATTTTCATTTGTACTTGCAAATTACGACGTAATTTATGTAATTTTATCGGTTTTTTCGATAAAATTGCCACTCCATTATTGTAAAAAGAGAAAAATCGAGAGCCAAGTCCAAAAAGTCATCAGGGAAAACTGGTTAAGAAGCGCCAATGTTTGAAGGCTTCTTTTTATCGGGAGTAAGTCTATAAACAAAATTCCCGATTGCACAAGCATATTTATTCGCCGTTTGGCCAGAGTGAGCGAAAAACCCGAATATTATTCGTCGTTACATTACGAAATAACGGCAGGTCATTCAAAAATTTACAGCCCAGTTCGGCCCCGGGCAAATTATGTAACATCCGATCTGATAAATCGTACGCCAAAAAACGCCCTCGATTTTTCCCAACCTTTCCCAGCATTTTGCAACCTCTTTGTTCCGAAAAAAGTGGTTAATTTAGGTCTTTTCATTATCGGGATTACCATAATCACGATGACATTAAAAAAAAATGTTTCTTCGATGCGAGGAGTTGTTCAATCAGAATATTGGGCGGCATCGAACACGCTGATGTTAATTTAAGTTCTAGCTTTTTGCAAAATGTTCTCGTGAATGTGTATATCTATATGGAGGCATAAAAAAATCTAATTAATGTTGGAAATTTTGAAAATGCTGTTGTTTGAAAAATACAACATTCTAAAAGATACTAGCAATAGAAAAAAATACTTGTAAAGCTTACAAAATTTGTTAATTACAAAAATACTTAAAATAAGTAGTAGTGTTTATATACACTCAATTTATGTAGATATTATTATATTATAAAGAAATTCATTCAAATTTTGTTTGGCATCAAATCCATAAACATCCAAAACAAAAAATTCCGCTATTTCAGTAGTCTTATCAATTATTTCCTCATATTATGTTACTCACCTATCAAAATTCGATTTTAATGATACGCACGTGACATTACTTGTTGCGAGATTCTTCAGAGCTCGCAAAAATCGAAATTAAATGAACATCTCGATTAGTTTCGCGATTCTTGAGAAAATTGAAACGTCATGCAAAAAAGAACTCGTAGGAACGTTGACCCATTGCACGAAGGCTACATAGCTTCAGAGTGTTACACGACATCTTACACACGATAGTCGCGATGTGCGGCTTTCTCTGAGCTTGTAAAGCGTCAATGGAATAACTGTAGAGAGAGGAAAATCGGCGAACAAAGGCTCATTCAAGCGACAAATTTACACTAATTTCTTTTCAATGAATAAAATATCTACCTTTGAATATCAATGTTTTCAAGTAAAGAACATGGGCTGGCTTAAATTGAAATTAATTAATTTGAATTCAATTAGTTACGATAATTGCGATAATTATGATAAATTGATGAAACTCAATTCTCTAAGAATTTAATGGAAAACGTAATAAAACTCGATAGGGCGTTTAATAATGACTTCACAAAACCATAATATTACATAGCAATACTATATGCTGGGAACTCACGCCAAGTTCTAAGCACAGACAAACAATTTCGTACCGTAGAAGGAATGCTTTTGACCTCGGTAACGCAAGTTGGAATCAATCACGTTACGGAGAACGTGCCCTTTTGTTTTTTCTCTAAATCCCTGCATTTCATGACAATTATCGTTATGAATTGATACACGAGATTATCCGCGATTATCGCGTTCGCAACGCGATGTAATCTGCACTTTCGATGACTGTCCGTTTTTAAAAGCTGGAAAATTTCAATTGGAAATACATTCTACAACCACGCCGATTGTCGCCCACGCATCATTAATTATCGATCAATAATAATAATAATAATAATAAAGAAATACGCGTGATAATGTTTTTTCTAGCTTATCTTGCCTTCCAAAATGTATCGTTTTTTCCACAAAAAAACTCTTTAAAGTATTTTCGCTTCCAATTCAATGAATTATAATACTCTTGCAAAGGTTACTGTACTTAATTCCAACTCGAATTATAATCCCAACTTTATTTCACCACTGGGAAATATTATTGTACACGTTTCAATGTCCTCAGAGCTGCATTTTGGTTTATTACAATAGCGTTTTAATGCTCCAAGATGTTTACACGTTAACGTGTAATAATGTTAGCCATGTCCATAAATTGATATTATTGGTACGTCAAAGTAGACACGTTGATAAATCGATTGGATACATGGGCATCACAGCGCATAAAATCGATGTATTAGATCATCGGCGACTGTAATGCATAATTGTGTGCGGAATGGCGATAACAAATCACGATCTATGCCACGCCAGGTTTGACTCAATGGAAGCTCCGAGTGTTTATATTATTTCGCTTGTGCAAACCTTTCACGATCATGGTGAATGCATAAAATGAACTCGCACACATTGCGAGCTGTTACATAAGTTGATGACGGTGGGTGAGGCGTGGGATAATACGATCCAATTCAGCGCATGATTTTGACGGGCAATTTCCATTTTTTTTTTCATTCAAGTTTTCAGATCACATTGCAAAAATTGTCATGTTTTCAAATTTCTTTTCAACATTATTGTTTCAGTGGGGAACCTTGTGTGTCACCACGCTGGTTGTGGTTTTCTTCACCTATGGTCATGCACATGAAAGGAAAGCCAGGGCTATTAGTAATGATCCAAGCTCGCAAAACGCGTTCAATGGCTATCATTACGACCAGCCGGCCAAGCCCTTCACTCTACCTCTTCCGTAAGTCGCGAAATTTGTGTCTTGTTCAGATTCGTTCAATGCCGCTCTTTGTTTAAACATTTCAAACTGTTGGTTGCAGATCGCCCAGTACGCCTCGTCCCCCACGACCTACGTTCCCACCTCAAACGAGACCACCTCCACCTCCACCTGTGAGGCCCACTTTCCCACCTCAGACAAGACCACCTCCCCCAAGACCCCCAGTGTCCAGCGTCAGTCCTCTAAAGCCAACATTACCTACGGGTGCGCCGCCCCCTCGGACAAGGCCCACATCACCTCCAAGGCCACCCCCAACATCTCCATCTAGAACAACTCCAAAACCAGTACAGGATGGCTACGACTATCCTCGACCTGTACAACCTTTCCCACCATCTTCGAGACCCACCGTGCGACCTTCGCCTCCTCCACAAACGAGACCAACCTCACCCCCAAGGCCACCACCGACTCCTCCTCCAGTAAGGCCCTCGATACCTCCCCAAACGAGGCCTACAGCTCCTCCCAGGCCACCCCCGATCTTCCCGCCAAGGACGAATCCTCCTCCAGTAAGGCCCACCCCGCCCCCGCAAACAAGGCCACCGCCAACATCTCCCCCTAGAACAACTCCAAAACCAGTACAAGATGGCTACGACTATCCCCGACCTGTACAAACTTTCCCGCCATCTCCCAGACCTACAGTGCGACCTTCGCCTCCTCCACAAACGAGGCCAACTTCCCCTCCAAGGCCACCACCGACTCCTCCTCCAGTAAGGCCCACAATACCTCCCCAAACAAGACTTACATCTCCTCCCAGACCACCCCCGACCTTCCCGCCAAGGACGAATCCTCCTCCAGTGAGACCCACTCCGCCCCCGCAAACAAGGCCACCACCAACATCTCCTCCTAGAACAACTCCAAAACCAGTACAAGATGGCTACGACTATTCCCGACCTGTACAACCTTTCCCGCCATCTCCCAGACCTACAGTGCGACCTTCGCCTCCTCCACAAACGAGGCCAACTTCCCCTCCAAGGCCACCACCGACTCCTCCTCTAGTGAGGCCCACAATACCTCCCCAAACAAGACCTACGGCTCCTCCCAGGCCACCCCCGACTTCCCCGCCAAGGACGACCCCCGTTGAACCTCCCCACGTGTACTCCCGACCTGCGCAACCCTTCCCTCCCTCCTCGCCTTCACCTTCAAGGCCGACTCCTCCTCCAGTGAGGCCCACACCTCCCCAAACAAGGCCTACATCTCCTTCCAGGCCACCCCCGACCTCCCCGCCACGGACAACTCCCGTGGAACCTCCCTATGTGTACTCCCGACCTTCGCAACCCTTCCCTCCCTCCCCGCCGGTTTCGAGCGTCAGCCCTGTGAGGCCCACGCGGCCCACGGGCCCCCCGCCCCCTGTGACACTGCCAGCGAGACCTTACACCGAGCCAAGACCTGTTACACCTAAGCCTTCCGTCGTGGTTCCAGTCACATATGTATATCATTTTTTTAATGAAAATTAAGAAATAGGTAGTTCTATGATAACTAATGCGTTTTTGAGTGTTATTAAAAAAAACAAGTTGTGTTGTATAGCGTAAATTTTGAAAATCAGTAACTATATTTAAATTGAAATTAGTGCACAATCAATACCATCTCTTGTGGAAAGGAATAAAGTTGAAAATTATGTTTGAAATTCATGTCGAAACAGCCTCCAAGGCCGCAACCAACGAGACCGCCAGTAATAGTTACTCAACCTCCAAGGCCGCAACCAACGAGACCGCCAGTAGTAGTTACTCAACCTCCAAGGCCCACGAGACCACCAACACGTCCTCCGGTTCGCGAGCCATTCCAGCCGGATGGTTATCTGCCTCCTGTGACCTCGCAACCTCAGACTCAGACCCCTTTCGTTCCTCCTCAAACTGTTCCGAGCAGACCTGTAACTTCAAGACCTCAGACTCAGACGCCGTTCGTTCCTCCTCAAACTGTTCCGAGCAGACCTACGCGACCTCAGACGACGCCGACTCCGTTTGTTCCACCAAGAACTTCGCCAAGTAGGCCGGTCACCTCGCGACCAGTTGTTACGGTTCAACCTACGAGACCAGTTCAGACACCTGGACCAGTGAGTTGAATAAATTTTTTTTTTTAATTTTTTGGTACTGGAAAATGTTACTAATTGTTAGGAGATCAAAAAAGAGATACTAACAGAGTAATATTGTAAATCTATCAAGATTGATATAGGTAATAATTTAAAATTAAAAAAGTAATAATTTTTAATCCAGTCGTGAGTTTTCCTCATTTTTCAGTATACGATTTTGGGAATAATTGCGTCAATTGTGCACATGTTCATGATTTTCGTACATGTTACGTCCAAATTTTTTAACTTGATAATTGTGGCAATGAATTTATAAATAAGGTAACCATCTTTCGAATTTTTAGTTTTTTAGAATTCATTAGAAATTTTCAAATTTGAAGCATGGTACAAACTACGTTAGAATTTTGAAACTTTTCAGAGTTTTGTTCAATTCATAAATGTATTTCTTGATTTTCCAGCATTTCTCAAGTTTATTAGTCAGGAAAATCTCTTTCATGCATTTTTCGAATTTGTTTGAATTATTAACCATATTTATAATTTTGAAGGTTTTTCATTTCGTTGAGATTTTTGTAATTTGAAACATTACCACAAACTTTTTAACACTTAATCAATTTAATATAAATATGTTCAAATAATAACGAATTTTTATTATTTTGTAACACTTTTATATTTACTCGGAATTCTTTTTGATCATTATGCATATTGTTAACAGGTTCCTGGCACGAGACCACCCCCGTATCTACCACCGTCTTCTCCAAGGCCAGTGTACATAACGGTAATTTTTCAAAACAAAGTTTAAGAAAAATTTCAGTACAATTTCTCTTCTTCATTCTTTGAATTCAACCCACAAAACAGTATTTATTATTTTGATAATAAAATCTAATAATAAATAATTGAATATTTAACATCCCGAATATAGTAAATATTTGAATATATATTTTTATAAATAAATGTAAACAAAAAATGGAAGAAATATTGCAATACTATTTCTCTGTTTCATTCATCTTTATTATTGAAACGTTAAATTTTTAATGAAGAATAATTCATGATCCACAAAATAGCTTCTTTTTTTGATAATATAACGTAATATTATATAATTGATTCTCAAACATCTCAAATATTGCGAATATTTGAATTTATTTTTTTAAATTCAAATGAATTTTCTCATGAAAACAGGTAACACCCCCGCCATATCCAACCCCCCTCTACACCAGCACTCCTCGGACCACCCCATTGCCGACACCAACTGGAAAACCTGCCCCACCACCGACGTTACCCCCACCAACAGAAAGACCAACTGGTAATTTATAATGACTTCATTTTCCATGAAAATCTGTTGATTTATGCGCAGTCTGAAAATTCCACTTCTGAAAGTTCCACGAAAGTGAGCCATTAATATTCGTTTCTTGCTCCGAAAGCATTCTTTTCCTCGTGGGTTTCGAATCATTTACATCAATGTACACGATTCGAAATTTTCGAGAAAAAGAATGCTTTCCAAACAAAAAACGAATGTGTAATGGCTCATTTTTGCGGAAATTTCAGAAAAAAAAGATTTTTATAAGAACATTATACAAATTTATGAAATTTTTATTATGAAAACTTTTTTTAAATAGTAACCTTGTGAAAACGTTATAAAAATTTTTCTAATAAAGTTCTATTTCCTGTAGAAATTTTAGATGATAATTTTATTATAAAAATTTTTTTCTGCGTAAAATTCATACGTAAATTTGTTTTATAAGAAATTTTTCTATTCAAACAGTTCTTCCGAAAAAAAGTCTTTCTAAGTTTTTCAGGTTATATACATTTTTTAAATTTATTTATGACTATATTTTCAGAGTTTCCTATATTCTTCGTTTTTGATCTTAATATTCTTTTATTACGGTTTTTTAAATAAGTTTTTGTGAAACATTTTATATTGAAAAATTTACATGATTCACAAAATGCAAAAAAATCAGCATGAACAATAAATTTATAGAAAAAGTCAAGAATGCATAAAAATTCATGCACCATATGTAGCATCTCAAAAATGTACGTATATTAACATAAAAAATTTAACCATCATCAACAAAAATCCCAAAAATCAGAAAGCTTCTGTAAACTAACACAAAAACTACTATTTTTACGTATTCTTGCGCAGGCTACAACTACCCTATTCCGGACATTCCATTCAACTTCCGAAGGCGCTAATTCAGAGGAAACTTTTTCAAGTGACGAATACTCACTAGAAGATTGTAAGCGTTAACGTTCAACTTGACGTCAGTCACTTTTTTGCAACCTTAAACAGCAAAAACACGATGACTCATATCCTTCATCAACTGTTGAAGGAGGTTTTTTACTTTTGTACAAAACAACGCTGAACGCTCGTTTGTATTATATGTAATAAACGTTTTTACATGAAATTGTTTCGTTTTATAAATTACTCATTATTCCTAATGAAATTAATTGAAATTCTACTTATTTCTTATAATGAAATTTAATTTATCACAATCCTAACTTCAATCACGTCTTTATCACTGAACAATAATCAGTATAACACATCCAAATAATTCTATACAGTATAAGTTATAGGTCATTATAATATATAGGTATTCTATTAATTTTTTTTCAAATTGGCTTTTAAATGAAATCTCAATAAATCAACTTAATTTTACCTATTTTTAAATTTTTTCCTATTTCGCCTTTGATTAAAATTCCTAAAACCGCGTTTTCGCTATTTCGGAAATTTACATGAACGATTATTTTAACACCGCTCTAGCGAGAATTTTTGATTTTAATTTTTGATGAAGTTTGGTGATCTAATCTAATTTATCTTTCATCTTTTTAAATTATAATTTTGTTACAGTATTTTAATTATTATATATAAAATAATAAATAAATAAGTGATTATTTAATATTTAAAGAAATTATTATTTTTAATGAAATAATTGAACTTTGACAAAAAGGGTGTAGCCGGGTAAGCATATGGAAATGCCCCCCGATCCAAATCGAATTTCGTATTGGCCATATTGAAGAGGGTTATCTGTAATACCTCTATGCAAATTTTCAACCACCTGTCGGCCATATTGGATGAGTAATCACTGATTTTGCGGATTACGTTTTTCGCATTTTTTGGCTAAACTAATCATTCGAAAAATCTGAAAAAATTCACGCCGATTTATTTACATGTCCTGCATACTAGCAAATTTTTTTGGAATTTTACATGCGAAAAAATTGCAAAAATTTTTGCACGCGAATTTTCGCAACTTTTTGGAGGCCTACAAAGTCAAGTTTTTCAGTATAAATTAGAACTGTTCTAATTTATATTATAGAATTTTTTCAGATTTTTCAGTGTGGTGGACGGTAGTTAAAAAAAATCGAAACTACTGAAATGTCAATTTTTCGTCA